>MU216994.1:129799-155139 GCA_018584345.1 Thuja plicata | reverse complement strand
TTGATCAACCCCAAAGGGTTAATACACAAATGAATCCAATATTTGGAAAGAGACCAAGAAAGGGGATCTTAAATTCTGTAAATTGATTGATTAATATGATTAAGGACAGTAATTGAAAAGAATAGGATAAAGTACCAACCTTACAAAGTGGCAGAATAAAGATTGCTATTTTCTGAGATCTATAGACTGTTTCTGGAGATGCTGACAGCTAATACCAAAATGGAACAGAGAGACGGACAAAACCCAGAAATCTTTTTTTGTTCTGATGTTGTCTTATGAAAAAGGTTGACCCTATACCACCTTTGCCAACTCGATCTGCTCAACTCCGAAAGTGTCCCTGTTCGCATAGTCCAAAAGAAATTCGAAAAGGGTATCCAGATCTAGCCTCGGATTTACAGTCCCAAACCTGTACCTGCAAGAAAAATGTTTGTTTGTTGTTGGGGAGGGGTTTGCCTTAGTCAAACCTTGATTTAGGAATTAACCTTGAAATCAATAAATTATGGAAAGCTAACAAGTAGTAGAATTGAACCTAATAGTGAAGCTATGATATGGAATAGATATGCAATTGTAATTCAAATGTAGCAAGTATGTAAATATGAAAGCATAGACTTTAGAAACCATAAACCTCCATGATTATATTCTTGGAATCCACCTTGAAAGAGTTTTGAGGATGCACAAAGGATCTTGAAGGAATATCACACCGTCATGATGGCTAGATCTAGGGTTTGAATGATGAATCTTGAATGCTTGAACCAAATCCCTTCAAAGGCTTGAAATCTTGAATCCTTGATCTTCAATGGAGAACTTGAATGCTTGAGAGGAATACTTGAACACCTTGAGAGCTTGAGAACATGTAGAACAATGGATGCTTGAACAAAATCTTGATCACCTCTTATCACTTAGTTGATAGTTTTATAATGCTTAGAGAAAAATGAGAGAGAAGGCTTCCTTTTATATGGAATTAGGGCACAATATTCCAAGGAGGCCTACATAGGATAATTAAATCACTATTTAAGCCTTTATCCCTAGGAGAGGACCTATATTAAATATAATTTAGGAATCAACAAATTTGGAACCCAAAACAGCCGACCCGAAAGCAGGAGAGAACTTTTTGCAAAGACCGACATCCGGGAAGCTGTGGGATTCTAGGCTTTGGACCCTAGGACATGGTCAAGGTTGACTCTATCCTAGGAAAGGGCTGAGGTCAACCCTATCCTAGGGCAGGGCCGAGGTCGACCCAGTCGCAGAAGGTCGACCCAGTCCCTGCATCCCAGAAACAGAGTCTTGTAACCCAGAATGCAAAAATCAGTCCCGAAAGTGGTATTAGGAGGAGCAGATCAGGGGGAGATGATGTAGAAATAGGGGTATGATTTAATGGAGGTCAAATAAATCCCCTAAGGAGGGATAAATTCTCTTAACATGGAAGTTCTTCCATTTTAAGATGATACACATGGAAAAATACAAAGAGAAACAGGTTATGAGAAACTCTCTCTTCTTGGTATCAGTAAACATTCTGAATGACCTAGTGCCTGTGGACAAGAAAGTAGCAAAAATTTAATCAGTTGATGATGTAGACAGCATCCTAACAAGCTTCAAAACACATTTTACAAGTTTAGTAGACTCAGCTACTAGAGGCAAACTCACCTCTAAACATATCAAAAAGATAGAAGAGGCAGATATCTTGGTTGATAACATAAGAAACTCAATTGAAAAATCATCCCAAGATATAAATATCTACAAAAATATCTATCAAGGTCAGATAGACAAGATAGAAAAAGCTAAAATGGAGATCAGTAAGACAAGGATCAGGCAGACTCAATTGAGAAGTGCACTTGCGCCCTCCTTAGCAGTTCTGAATGAGAACATTAAATAGATTGATGCAACCATTGCTACCTATGATCAAGGACCCAGCATGGATTTGACAAAGATGGAAAAATTCACATATGCTCTATGCGCCCATCTCCAAACAATTGATGCACTAAAGGCATTTTGGCAGCAAGAGATGAAGAATCTACAGATAGCTTATCCAAATGTATACATGGAGTAAGTATTTAGAGACTTACAAATTTTGACACATTTGTCATTAATGTCAAAGGGGGAGTAATGTATGTATGAGGAGAAGTTTACATATATGCAAAGAAATATATAGTACATGTTAAGAGAATAAAATATACAGTTTTTTATGTTAGTCAATTTTGAGTAACTTAGCCACATTCCTTTGTTGTCATTAATGACAAAGGGGTAGATTGTTGGCAAGTTGACTCCTAGGGAGTATATGGCTTATTTTGTGTTTTCATTATGGCAATAAAGTCATATGGAGTTTTGACTGTAAACTTAGCAATAAAATTTGACTAAGTACAGAAGACAATACAGAACAGAGATACACAGATGATCAGAGCACCAATGCACGTGCGTATGAGCGATTCAGACTAAGCACCTTCAAAAATAAGTTATATGATATGTTTTTATGCTTACCCTATACACGCATAGTATGTAATATCAGTACGGACAAGTTAAAAGAAGAACAAGTACACTAGCAGTTCAGAATACAGAGTATGGAGCCAACTTCAGGTTTTTGATTAGCGTGTAAACTTTTGTTATGTAAAGGCTAAGCGCCTATTGTATTAAGTTTGTAACCATGTATTAAACCTTCTTGTAAACATGCTTAAGCCAATTTGTTTGGAAGCGTTGTGTATGTTGTTTTTGGGCCGACTAAGGTCTTGTTTATAGTCGCGTCTATTCAAGCATAAACATATATATGTAATGAAAAGATATATTTGAAGCGTCGAAGAAATAAGTAGAGCAAAGCAATGTAAAGATGTTAGAATGAGATAGAGTCCCTAAAGAAGATAAGAGTATAAGCGCATAACTGGAATTGATCAGACATCTATGTCATATACAGCAGTTCACTTTTGGATATAGTGCATATCTATTCTTAGGAGGTTGTAGCCTTCTTTCTCATTGAGCAGTGAGCTCTTAGACAGTGAGTCCTCACCCCTAACAAGGTTGTTTATAAAAGACTCCTAACAGGGTCAGGCCTTTAACCAGGTCATTGTACTTGCATTATAAAGACTGCTCCTAACAAGGCAAAGGAACTTTAAAAGGTTCATTATACTAGTGCAATATTTGTGGGTACTAATTCCCACTGGGGTTTTTCCTCTAATCAAGGTTTCCCCGTAATCATATTATGTGTTATGCGATCTTGTGTTAAGCTTCAAGTGATATATAATTGATTTAAGTTTAAATTTGTTGAAATTGAATAATGAGCTAAACATTGATTCAACCNCCCCCCCCCCCCCCCCCCCCCCCCACTCTCAGTGTTTCCTACACTATATTGGAGTTGTTGAAGATAACCCCTTCACATTAAGAAATTTTGTAAAAATCCTTGGTTGAGACGACGGTACCTAAAAATTTAGATGTAGGACAATTTCAAAATATGGTTGGTCTTCTTATTACACCGCATTGCCTATCATTTTCTGAGGAAGATGACATATCCTTAAGTCATCGTCAAAACTTTCCCTTGCACATTGAAGTACTAATCCATAAGCATAGAGTCAAAAGAGTCTTGATAGATGGAGGGGCTGGCCCAAATATATGTACTTTGAACCTTGTTAAATATTTGGGATACTCTGAAAATGTCGTGGATCCTAAGAGGAAAATAACAATAAAATCTTATTATGATGAGGAGAGATCTTCTAAAGGAATGGCCATTCTACCGATTCGAGTGGGACTTGTTCAAAAGGAAATAGTTTGTCAAGTACTACACCTCAAGTTGACCTACAACATATTGTTGGGAAGGCCATGGGTTAATGAAATGCAAGTCGTTCCTTCTACTTATCATCAATGTTTGAAGTTTCCCTACCTCAGACAAAAAATTATAATCAATGGGGATCTTAACCCTCTCCAATATTATAATAATATCAAATTGGTTATAAATTTCTTTGTACCACATAATAGTGAGGCTTACACATTATATTCATCCCAAAAACAAGCTAAAGAATAGTATCCTAGCACAAGGTCGTCATCCAAAGGGAAGGAAAAGGACAAGAAAAAAGAGGATTCCACTAGTTCAAATAACAAAAATGCTAGTTTGTCCACATCAAACAAGGGTAAAGAGAAGGTTGGTTTTGTACATTCAAGTTATGAAAGTCCAAGATCCTCTAGTTAAAGTACTTCTATTGAATTTCCTACATGGAAAATTATATACCTCAATTCCTCAAAGGTACAATTAAAATTTTGTAAGGGATACTACATCAATGGAGGTAGAAGAAGATAATGAAATTATAAATTGGTTGTACAAAGATGAGAAAGAGTCGGATCAAAGGGTTCAACATATTTGCATTCCCACACATCAATATGGGAAAGGATTTCAAATTATGAAAATAATGAGTTACCAAGGAAAGGACCCTCTTGGTAGGAGAAATGAAGGATTGTTAGAACCCATACAAACCACTTGGAGATCTAGTGAAGAGAAATTTTGATTAGGATATCATGAACAAGGACATAATGAAAAGAAACTTCCTCATGTGTATGATAAAATATCCAAAGTAGAATCATATGGTGATTATGATTCAAAAAAATGGGAATGGGGTCCTTTACCCAAAGAGTCGTGCCATAATAATAAATTTGATGTGATCCATTGTTACACACCTATATCAAAGGAAGCACCAAGTTAAAGTTATGAATGAGTAGGAGAGCCATACATACCTACATTCTTAGAGGTACAAATCTCAAGGATTGCCTTTCAAGAGTTAAATCCATAATATGTTCAAGACTATTCTAGTGAGGAAGAAATAGATCCAAACTCTTTGGACCATCTTGAACAATCTCACATTATAAATCCTGATGATACAATGTATGATCCAAGTTACAATGAAGTCAAGAATTTAAATCCCATAGAATTAAATCCACCCAATGATCTCTTACCTCTTATCCATCCTGGACTCATTGATTGGGATTAAAGTGAGCCAAATGAAATAGACACCTTTACAAATGACTGTTATATTGTCATGTACCTAAATGTGGTTGAACCATTTTCCATCCTAGAATTATATGAAGAGGCAGTGAAAGAGGAAAGTTTCAAGCTTCTTAGTCATAAAAATAAAAGAAATAGAAGAAAAAATCAAAGATCTAGTGGTGAAAACCACCACGTGGAAACACTAAATCTGAAAAAAGTAAAAATAAAAGACGTATCCAAAGGTGAAAACCCAATTGAGGCACCTAAGGGTGAGAAGCTTGACACTTTACCCAAACACCATGAAGAGAGGTCATCTATATTGATTGAGCCAACTGAGAAGGTAAACATTGAAACCAAGGAAGAGCCTAAGATCGTCAATTTAACAACATTTTTTTCCAAAGAGGAGAGACAATAATTCATTTAATTTTTCAAGGAAAGAAAATTCAATTTTGCATGGTCATATGTTGATATGCTAGGGCTAGAACCAAATCTAATAATGCACCACTTGAACATAGCTCCATGAATTAATCCTGTCAAGCAGAAATTGAGAAAATGCATCCTCATATAGCCTTGTTGGTTAAAGAAGAGTTGTAGTAGAAACTTTTGGATACACAATTCATAAGACCCATTGCCTTTGCAGAATGGATTTCAAATATAGTACTTGTTTCAAAACTTGATAAGAGAATAAGAGTTTGTACAAATTTTAAAGATTTGAACAAGGCATGTACCAAAGATGATTTTCCTCTTCCAAACATTAATACAATAGTGGACCTAACTGTAGGGCATTCAATGTTTTCATTAATGGACAGATTTTCAAGATATAATCAGATGAAGATAACACCCGAGGACTAAGATAAAAGTGCTATTCATGTGCATGAGGTACCTTTTGTTGGAATGTAATGTCTTTTGGTTTAAATAATGCTAGAGTTACTTACCAAAGAGCTATGACAAACATTTTTCATGATACGATAAACATGTTGATGGAAGATTATGTGGATGACATTTTGGAAAAATCCTTTACAATAACTAAGCATCTACCAATCCTAAAAAATATCTTCACAAGGCTAAAAAATCAAAGTGAGATTAAATCCAAAAAAATATGTATTTGCAGTCCAATAAGGAATATTACTAGGATACATTGTTTCAACCAAAGGAATACAAGTGGATCCAGCCAAAGTTAAAGCTATCACGGAAATGGGAGCTCCAAGAAACATTAGTTAATTAAGGTATTTGCAAGGAAGGTTAAAATCCATAAGAAGGTTAATATCACAATTGGCATAAAAGTGTCATGATTTCACCCAATTATTACATAAGGACATTTCATTCAAATGGGACAATAAATTTGATGAAGCCTTTGATATTTTAAAGAAATGTTTGATGAATCCTCCCATCTTAATGGCTCCAGTACCAGGAAAACCTTTAATACTCTATATCTTAGCAACAAAAAATTCATTGGGAGCCTTATTAGGACACGAAGATGAGAAAGGAAAATAAAAAGCTATCTACTACATCAGTAAAACCTTGTATAAATATGAGATCAATTACACCTTCATAGAGAGAGCATGTCTAGCGGTGGTTTCTGCTTCTCAAAAACTAATACATTATATGCTAGCACATAAAATCAAGTTAATTGCTAAGATAGATCCATTAAAATATATTCTTAGTAAATCGACTCTAACATGAAGTGATACTCTGAAAGAGTTATTTTTTTGTCATTAGTTCTATCAAATTCATATTGGTTAATTAATGTCAGTCGGTGAAAGAAGAAAGAGTCATAGGAGTCAGACGGTAAAGCATACAAAGTAATCAGTAAAAGAAAAAGAGAGATAGGCACCAAGCAGAGCAAGATAGGCATCGAGAAATGCATGATAGTCACCGAGCCGAGAGATATATGTTACCAAGTAACACAAGGTCGACATAATAATTAATGGCAGATACATTGAATCTGGACACCGAGAAGGAAACATTTTACAGAACTCAAGGTGAGCATTGGGTAAAACATTGGGAATATATATACATCATTGCACATGATTCCAAGGAAGATTCACCAATGGAAAATGAAATGAATAATACATTGGAAAACCAAAGCTAGTGCCTCTTAACCTCCCCCATTGAAGGAGAAGGATCTAGAAAAAATCCACCTCCTCTAGGTCAAATAAAAAGGAACAATTTGTGAAGAGTAAAAGAGAGAGTGTGAAACAGATGAAGAGATTGAGAGAATGGTACAGAAGGATGCAAATGAAGAATACATGATGTGATAGTGCTAAACTAATAAGTATGGAGTAGTTAGAGAAGAACAATGAAGATGAACGAGTTTTGATACTAGCGAGTGCAGAATGAGGTAAGTAAGTTATTGAGCATAGTGAGTCTGAACAATATTTGTTGATGCATTATTACAGATATATTTGTACTAAATTTTGTTGTATTCAGAAGAGTGAAAATCCCACTATTGGGTAGACCCTAATAGGTCTTATTTTTTAAACCCTTTAACATGGCACATCTCTTATATTAGAGATTGTATGATCCTTTAGCAAGGTAGATTGTATAAGTATTTTGTACTCCTAACAGGTAAGCTATCAGAAGTAGCTAAAAAGTGTAGCTCTAACCGAGCAACCTTTTTACTGTAGTAGTGAAGGATTGTTGGTACAATCCCAACTGCAGTTTCTCCCCTCTGAAAAGGGTTTCTGCGAGACCAAAAATCATGGTGTTATGAGTTATGATTTCATTTTTTTATTTATATGTTTTATAATGATTAACTGCAAAGTTTTCAATTCAGTATTTGATCAGAATATATGATAAAAGTTTTTGGAGTACTTATTCACCCCTCCCCTCTCAGTACTTATCTTTCCATATTAAAACCAACATGAAGTTTAGCCAAGTGGGTCATGGTGCTAAGTGAGTTTGATATAGAATATGTAGACTAAAGAGTAATCAAAGTACAAGCTATAGCCGATCAATTAAAAAAACCACCAATATCAAGCAAGGAACATGTTAATTCCTTTTCTTTCTGATATAAAAATAGTCTCAGAGAGCTTACTCTATTTATCCCAGACACTGACCATACAAGATACATAATGAAAAAAATAAGGTTTTTAAACCTCCTACACTTTGAGCTCCATAAACTCAGGCGGGATTACCCTTCTAACTCAGAACAATCAAATCACTAAATTATTCCAGTAGAATATGAATGGAATTATAGGAGTTGATCACTGTAACATTTATTGAAACAAACCAAACATAAAAGTAAAGATCAATTTTAATAGTGATAGTCACCTAATTCAATGGAGGACAGACTAGTGCTTAATCCTAGGGCATGGAGTCACTGTTGCATAGCTTTAACCCTCTTACTCATGAACAAAAATTTAAGACAACTATAGAATCTGACATAAACATAGACATACCTTATATATCTATCCTCGCACATATAACAAATTAATTCATCAAATTCATTATAAAAACTGAATCCCATTGAAAATACTCGTAAGGAAATTTTAATCTTTCCTTGAAAGAACCCTAAAATTATTTCAAAATTTGCCTAACAGATGCATAAATTGAACATTCCTCAAACATTCAATTTACATAAAATTCAGAAAAACCATAATGAAGACAAAATGCCCATCATATGTTTCAGAAAACTATTGATGGATTTCATTTGTATTCATGATCAAAATTGCTATTACAGTCATCAGTATTTCAAAACCCAAAAACACCTATAAGTCTTAAACCAGAGTTTTAATATTAAACTTGTGCTTCCAAATGAATAATGGCTATCCTTTTTCCTAGTAGTCTTGGAATCCTTTTATAACTAAGGATGCAACAAGCTATGGACTAACTGGGAAAGATTCAAAAATCTTTTTTAACAACAAATTTGCAGTTCATAAAAATAAAAGCTGCAACCGAAAACAGGTGGCAAAAGTTGGCGAAGTCTAAATAAGGTTTGTTGATGCAGTTTGACAATATCCTCTTCATCCTTTCAACTTCGCTTCCCACCTGTTTACCTCTTTGGCGGTGGGCCAATCAAAAGTCTTTACCTGTTCCAGTTTGGCAACAACCTCTGTCCATCTAGCGTCAACGGTTGTCCTGGCCTCTGAAACAAATTTTGCCATATCTCTCTCAACCTTGAAGAGGTTGTCAATTAGTTCATTGCAGTATTGAGCATCTTCATCCTTCTCTAGGTGTTGCTTCATCTCCTCATCTATAAATATCCCATCAAATCCATCTATCCAATTGGATTATGGCTACAGAATGCCAACTTCATCATATATTTTTGGGATCAAGGGAGGGCACTGGTCACCAAACAGTTGCAATTTACCACTTATCAAGTCAGCTTTTCCATTAAAGAAACCATATGTATTATTTACCTGATTGATCATTTCAATAGTATCTATGATTTTGTCTGCAAAATCATCACTATATAACATGGTTGTTTTTAGTTTATCCATCATCCTATCTCTTCCTCACCAGGTCTTGAATGTGGGCTCTAAGAATGTCATGGCTTCAGTAGCTACCTTTGATGCTTCTTGCAATAAGCCATATAGTGTATACACTATGTCAGTCTTCTTCTTCAAAACATCAATTTGATGTTGAAGTATAGGCAATATGATGGACATGACATTAATGTTCTATCCTTGTGACAATTCCTTAGACTGGCCTTCTGCCATTACTGAATCTTCTTTCACCTTTGTGGCAGCATCTGTTTCAACTTTTGATACCTCTTGAGGGATTGGAGTCTTCTCTCTTTTACTCTCCACTAATTCCTCTTTCAGCTTAGCAATATCTTCTTCCAATGTGTGGTTAAGAACCACAACCTCTTCATGCTTTTATGATAAGGCCATCATCTGACCAAAAGTTGTTTCATATCTCTTTGATAAATCATCAACCTTTTCCAGGTTCATGAATGATACCTGAGTCATCAGTTAAGCTATCTCAGTGTCTGTAGTGTTCTGCAGATTCCAAATCATTTTGTTTGCCTTCTTTTCCTCTCTTATAGTCATGACTAGAGGCTTTTGTGTAGCAGGGGCCAATGATCATATGGCCAGAGTCTTGGATTTAGGATCAAATTTTAATCCTTTCAAAACTTCATCCATCTCAAACTTTGTTTTCAATAGGAGATCTTCTTCTCTCCTGATCTGATCGATGATAAATGTGGACTTTAAGTCCCAACCAGACATCAACATTAATCAACTATTTTGTACCAGCAATCTGGCCTGCTCCACAATGATTAGTTCACTCTCAGGATCATAATCCTGGAGTGTCTTCACAATCTCTTCATTTTTGTCTACATTTTCTTCATCTGTGGTTAATCCTTGCCTCAAGTCCTTTTGTTTTAGCTTGATCAAAAAAGTCTTGAACTCTTCAGACTTTATGAATTCATCATCTTTCATGAATTCATTGGCTATCATGACTCTCTCATCATCATTTTCAAATATAACCATTTGGTTGTCACCTTGGCCTTCAATTTGAGGTTCCTTTTGCAGTTATCTTTTTAGTTTTCTAAAATATTTGCCATGTTCAGTAATTATAGCCTTAGCCATACTTTTCCTATCCCGCATCATCTTGTGTTCCTTCTTTTGTTTTTTCCTGGGTGGTTCTCTAGCAGAGGTAGCTTCCTCACCGACCTCTTCTTCTTCTTGATGCTCTTCCTCTTGTTGTTCCTGATGTTCTACGTCATGCAATGCAATAGGAATTGGGGACCCTTGAGATTGTGCATCCTCAACACTGAACTGTGGTACCTGTGCCATTAAAGTGTCATAGGATTTAAGCATTTCCTCTATCCTTTGTAAGTATGGGAGATCAGGGAAAAAACCAAAGAAAGTATTATCTGACTCTTTGCATTCAACTTCTGCACTAAGGAGGTCATTCCATTTCCTTCTCCTCTCCTAGACTTCATGCTTATTTAACTTGTTCCTCACAACATCTTCATCATCTAGTGGCTCATGATCTCTAATATTTTTCCAAGGAGTCATTCTTCTCAGGGTTGTTGGTATAAACTGTTCTGGATCACAAAACCTGACAATTGCCATAGACATTCTATATTGATTCAAGAATTCATTAATCAGGTCAAAAACTCTTTTCCCAATGGAGAAGTCAAAACCTACCCATAATCTAGAGATAAAATTACCCTTTTTATGTCCCTCTAAAAATTCTTTATCAACCCAAGTGATTTGCCAAATAAATTCCAAAAATGCAATCCTAAGAGGAACAACCTTGGGGAGGATGTGAGGTGGTTGTGTACATCCATACACTCTGATGATAGTAATGTAATCAAAGAAGAAAAAGTCACCCCAATTGTGAGTGATAGGCCAGTTTGGAATAAATTCCCAAGGTCTCAAAACTTTTCTAACCTCAAATGGAAGTCTATGCCTATTTGTTCCCAATAAATCAAAAATTGGATCCACAATCCAATTACAAAAGCACACAAAAGATGAGTTGACGGATGAACTATCCCATACCTGGGTCCATCTTTGGATTGGTGCATCGACACCATACTCTGAAACAAATAATTCAAGCTCTTTATCCATAGATGCCCTGTTAAAATATAGAATCATATACATCAGATGAGAATAATGCTTAAAGGTAGGTACTATGGCATCTGATTGTATCTCCACTAATGTAGCATGAATAGCATCAACTATGTATCCCACATAGTCATAATCAGTATTGAACTTTGGGTGCTGAATGTTCATGGCCATCATGAGTACATCTTGAGGCACTCTAGAATCTCCATCAAAACCTAATACTCTGGTCAAGCCATGTACCATTCACTTTATGTAATGGTGAAATAGGGATAATTCAAAAGGCGGTTTGAGATTTTCTGGGATTTTCACCAGGTGCCTATCTACCCTGGGCATGAATTTGGGGATTTCATATTTCTTAATCAAATGTTCTCTCTTGATATAATCTGCCCGAATCTTCTTTAAATCAATATCTGTGCATAATGTACCAGTGATCCCGAAAACTTCTGTCATTGACCTCCTATCTATGGAAACTAAGGTCTCTTTATTTTTCTTCCTGATTACCCTAGCTACTGGGTAGTAGTTCTTAGCAAGTTCCCTAATAAGGCCTATGTCAACATAAACATCAGGTACAATTAATTTTGCCATATTCAAATCCTAGGGATTGAAAATGGGAACTTCTTTAACCCTATTATTCCAAAAAAAATGGAACAAAGTATTACCAGAGTAATTTGGGGTGACCGGGTTTCTGCATTGGCACCATCTGTCTTTCCATTCATCCTAATTTGCAGTGTTTTTATTCAAAGTCCCATACAGAAACTCAGCAAATTCTTCCACATACTTTTTTGGAGTAACCTCCTTCTTCTTAGACCCATGCGAAGCAACACTAATAATAGCTTGACTCATCCTTCCTCTTCAAATTTCTATCTTAGACAAACTATTTTAGACAAATTGGCTCTATCGCTCTTTATAGAAAATCTCAGGATGCAGAATGTAGAAATGTACAAAATCAAGCTCAATCATTAAGACTTATAGTCATCAAATCGACATCTTGTCCAATTGAATGCCAAATTCTTGCACTTGCAGTATCATGCAATCATCTCTCTGTAACTAATGCTGCCATTAATTCACACTGTATGATCCCTGCTAGAAAAAGTACACACCTTTTTTTTCTTTTTTTCCCTCGTAAGCTTGAAATGAGCCACATGTCAATTTTTCACCAACTCATTGTACCTTGCTTACATTCAAATTTGTCCTCATGAGTGAGCGACAAGACCCTTTTCTTCTATCATTCACGCACTCGCACTCTATCTTTGTTTTGGCTCATATGCTTCCCGACTGGGCGATGACCTAATTGGCAGCTTCATCATTTCACAATCACGTACTCGCTATCCCTTCATGCTTTATTTTGATACTTGAGTGAGTAAGCGACATCACTTTTCTTTTCATCAATCATGGACTCGTCGCTCAGAACTTTATTTTCATTTAAACTCTGTGAGTGAGCGACATGATCTTTATTACTCAGTCACTTCTCAATTGCACACTCGCTGACTTATACTTATCATGCTTTGCACTTGAGCGATTGAGTGATTTTTCAAAACAATCATACATTAATTTTTGGTTGCACAGTCGCCATGGATTTATGATTTCTCTTTATACCTTAGCGGGTGGGCGATGACTATTTTCTTTATGCATTTTTACTTAATCACTCACTCGCGCTACAAGATATTCCAGCTCATAAGCATTAGCGAGTGAGCGATGACCCTTTTTATTATAGTCTCATACTCTCTGCTGAGATTTCCTTATAGATGAATCCTTTGTGACTGAGCGAGTGCCTTCATCATGTATTAATTGCTCGCTCGCTGATCTCTCTTGACTGATCTTTCTTCATGAGCGACTGAGCGACAACTTTCCACTTTTCTTCATCACACAACCGCGAGCATCTTTTCTCTTGACTTTATACCTGAGTGAGTGAGAGATAGCCTATCCTTTCTTTCATCGCGCACTCGCAAGCTTAAAATTTGAAACAACAAATCATTGGCGAGTGAGCGGGAACAAAACTGAACATCTAGTCGCGCACTAGCGCACTTTATAAACACTGCATATTTCCTATGTGAGAAGTGTTAGAGTAGTCTAGTATAGCTAATAATTAAATCAGTTAATTATTAGTCTATCTACTCTTTGCTTAAGTTATACTTAGGCAAGTTTCTATTTCTTAGAGTTTCCCTTTTAGGGTTTCGGTATCCTTTATAAGGAATCACCGCTTTGCATTTCTGAACCGAGATTGTATTTCATTATTGTTGTTAATAGAAGTTTCATTCTTGCAACATGATTTTCCAGTCTCTGGCCTTTTGGCCGCCATAGTTGTTCTTCTGTCTTCTCTCTTCTGTCTTTGCTTCTCTGTGATAGTCTTGCATGCAGGTGGTCTTGGCAGGATTTGCGTTTATCAAATCTAACATGGTATCAGAGCTCGCTTGCTGCTCACTGTTTGAGTTTTATTGAAGCACAGAGGGTTCCAAAAGTTTTTTCGGTGCTGTCTATTGGATCTGGGGGGTCTTTGTTTTTTGAGGCACTTTGGACCAAAACTGACCTCACGGTTGCGTCCAGAAGGCCCAAAAACCCCATAATCCATATAAAGTTTGTCCATTTTAGACAAGTTGGCACCAAGGCAAAAAAAAATTATTTCTAGTGCCGTACGGGCACAGAAACCGAGAAAAAAATTAAAAAAATCATTAAAAACCTTCATTTTTCAAAGGTTTTTAAAGTTTTCATAGCACGACCAGTGCTATTTGTCGGGCGCCGCCGCCGCACCACCGCCGGCCCACCGGCGCTCCACCACCACCGGTCGGTGGCTGGCCCACCGCCCAGCCCGCTCCGCGGTCCCCTCTGGATGCACACTGCTCTGCCGCTCAACGCCGCCTCCTGGCATCGCCGCCTCCACTCTGCGGCCCCTTCGCGGCCCCCGCCGCCCCGCCGGCTCCCTCCACTGGCTCCCTCCACCGGCCCGCGCCGCTCCGCCAGGCACCCACCGCTCCCCGGTGGTGCATTTCATCTAGCCACCGGCGGCCAGTTTGCCAGCCCCCGCGGGCAGCTTTAGCCCAGCGGGCGGTCCTATGAGGGACCAGGGGCTTCGGCCCAGCCCCTGCGCGCGCCATGCGCCCAGGGGCCAATATTTTTTAGCCCTAGGGGCTTAAAAAAAAATATTTTGAGGCCTTTCTGACCCTCCTGGAGTGTTTTCGCTCTATCTTGAGCATCCGGGGGTCTTTTTTCGACTTCCATATACCGTCAGAAATCTCTTTTCAAGAACTTTCCGATGATGGAGGTCTGGTTTTTGGGTTTTTCTATTTTGATAGTGTTTTTTTGTTAAAGTCTGATGTCTTTTTTTGCCTTCCGGGAGTCATATCTGGCTCATCCGGACTCCATTTTTGGCAAACGAGATATCATGGACCATCTGATAATGAATACATATTGCATCATGTACTCGCACTACACAAAATACAACAGTTAAGACTTGCGCAAGTGAGCGATATTAAAATATGACTTCATTGCGCACTTGTGGTTTCAAATGATACACATAATCACTAAGCCCGAGTGCGTGACCAACCTTAACTTATAAAATTTGCTCAATCGCAGACCAAAAAGTATAAGACCTAAAACCACTGTGATTGCGCTATACATAAAAATTTCAACTCATCGCTCGGTCGCGGGTTGACAACCCGACTTCAAAATTACATTGCGACTGCACAATTAAGACAGATTAACGACCAAGTCGCTCATTCACGCACCTAAATTGACTTAACAAGACATGACCGTGACTGCGTGATTCATTCCAAAACATGACTCATCGCTCACTCGCTTACTTAAAAGGTCACTTTAAAATATCGATGCGGGTGTGCGACTAAGGCTGAAAAAAGGAAAATTTGAAAACTTGATCACAAAATTTAACATTTTGACATGCAATCACATAGATTTTGAATCAAAATACGCGGGAAAATTTGCCAAAACATGGAAAATTGAAAATTTTGATATGCAGTGTTAACAATGGCTCTGACTGGGGAAAGTTAATTGCAAAATTGACATTAGAATCCAAAACTATGGGAGACAGACCACAAACTGAAACAAAATTGTACATACACACACAAAAAACCACACTAAAGCAGGAAAATCTAAACTACTGTGCATGGAAAAAGAAACTTCATGAGAAAAAATGTTTCGGGAACTGTCCATGCACTGGAAATTCTTGTATCTCACCACTTGGGTCTTCTAGAAAATAAGAATCTTGACCATGAAATTCCTGGATTACAAAAGGACCCATCCATAATGATTCGAATTTACCATGTTTCCCCTTTTCTTCTTTTCTAGCATTCCACTGCAGCACCATATCATTTATCTAAAACTTTCTTTCAGTTGTTCTTCAGTCAAATAGTTACTTGGATTGTTGTTGGAGTTTCATGTTTCTTTTATGTGCCTCTAATCTTATTTCTTCTAGTTCTATCAGTTGGTCCATCCTCTCCATCATGGGTTCTTGTTCTTTGAATTCCTCCTCTTGGAGAAATTTATACACTGGTAAAAGATTATTTAAAGGCAACCTTGCCTGAGTTCCATAGACCATTTCAAAAGGGGACACCCCTATTTCTCTCTTCACTGTTACCCTGTCAGCCCAAAGGGCTAATTTCAGTTTTGAATGCCAAGACTTTTTATTTTTCTCCAAAGCTCTTTTAATGATTTTCATGATGCTTTTATTGCTGGACTTAGCTTGTCCATTTGCTTGAGGATGATATGGTGAGGAATAAGATATAGTAATGTCATAATCTTCACAGAAATCCTTAAACTCCTTAGCCCTAAAACACATGGCATTGTCCATGACTATCTTAGTGGGCACACCAAATTTTGTCAGAATATTATCCATTAAGAAATCCATCACTACCTTGCTAGTATCCCTTTTTGATGGAATTGCCTCTATCCATTTTGTAAAATAGTCTGTGGCCACTAGAATCCAACTATGGCCTCCACTGGATTTTTCTATAAATTATACAATAAAATCAAGACCCCATTGGGTAAAAGGTGCTTCAATAGTCAAAGGATTTAAAGGTAAAGCTCCTAAAAATTTCATCTTAGAGGAAAACCTTTGGCAAGGTTCACATCTTTGTACAAACATCTGAGTATCCTTGAAAAGACATGTCCAATAATATCCAACTCTGATTATCTTATGAGCTGTGCTCTTGGCAGAATAATGCCCACCACACACACCACTATGCATTTCATTCAAAACTCTTTCAGATTGTGATTTATCCAGACAGAGCGACAAAATTCCATCCTTATTTTTCCAAAATAAATCACCTCGTATCAAGACATACCTTTGAGCCTACAATTTTAGAGTCCTTTTTTTATTATCTGACATATGCTCTAGACATTTACCATTTTTTAGAAAAAATGCTATATTAGTATACCATGGCTGCAATTCTATACTAGTCAAGTTCATATTTACTGTTTGCACATTATTGACTTTAGCCAGCTCCATGTTTGTGTCAGTCATTAGCTTGGCCAAACCCAAACCCCTTACCAATTTGGTAACTTGAATTTCCAGATTAAATTCTTGAATCCTGTTGATCCATTTACACCTCTTTCAAGTAACGTTAGACTGAGACAATATATCTTTAACTGTAGCATGTGGAACATAAGCAATTATCTTTGCACAAACAAAATAAGGTCTGAAAACTTTGACTGCCTTGACCAATGCATATGCTTGTTTCTCCATTATCTCATAATTAAGTTTTGCTGCTTGCAGAGACTTACTAAAAAATGCTATGGGATGGTCAAAACCTTCATCATCCTTCTGCAAGAGTATTGAAGCAATTGTATGGAATGAAGAAAAATAAAATATAGAAAAAGGCTTTTCATAATCTGGAGATCTCAGTAGAGGTGCTTGCTAAATAGCTACTTTTAACTCATTAAAAGTTGATTGAGCATCTTTATCCCATTCAAACTTAGCATTTTTCTTTAGCAATTTAATAATGGGCTTTACTATCTCAGCAAAGTTTGCAATGAATCTCCTCACAAAATTTACTTTTCCCAGAAAAGATTGAACACCTTTGATATTCATTGGGGGAAAGAGTTTGTTAATGGCTTCCACTCTCTCAGGATCAATCCTAACACCTTCTTTAGATACTATATGTCCCAATAATTTACCTTTTGTCACAGCAAAATGACACTTCTTTGGGTTTAAAGAAATCCCATAATCCAAGGCTTTAGTAAAAATCTTTTCCAAATGCTTACAATGATCCTCGACCTTTTGGGAATATGCAGTAAGATCATCCTGATACACCACTATAATTATATTTATAAACTCCTTAAAAGCCACACCCATGGCTCTTTGGAAAGTATCTCCTGCATTTCTCAGGCTAAATGGCATTCTTACATAAACATATGTACCCCATGGGGTTGTGAAGGTTGTCTTGAATTTCTCACTTTCTTGAACTAGCACCTGGTTATAACCAAAAAAACCATCCATCATAGATAGCAAATCACAGCTAGTAACCCTTTCTAGCATTGCCTCCATGTTTGGTAAAGAATAATTATCTTTTAATGAAGCCACATTAAGGTTCCTGAAATCAACACATAGCTTGATATCTCCATTTTTCTTTCTTACAGGGACCAAATTAGACACCCAAGAAGAATGCCTGATTGGTTTTATGATCCCAGTGTCTCTGAGTTTTGTCAATTCTTGTTGCATTTTGGGGGCTAGCAAAGGATTGATTGGCCTATGTTTTTGTCTAAAAGGCTTAATATCATCTTTTAATGGGATTTCATGTTGAAAGAGATCTTCCCTATAAGCTTTAAGGTCTTCATAAGACCAAGCAAAAACATGTTTGAACCTTTTCAGCAAGCTAATCAAATTTGTCTTCACATGAGGAGCTAATTTCTTTCTAATATATACAATCCTAGGATTACACTCTGATCCCAAGTTTACCTCCTCAAATTCATCCAACTTGGCTATAGATTTTTGACACATATGACTATCATTGTCAGTAAATAATCCCTCCAATTGAGTTAGTCCCTTGGGGATTTCATTTGTATGCAATTGCAGAATATTATTGCCAAATATGGTTTCTTTCCCATCAATAATCTCTATCAAATTATTACAGTCAATGATTTGCCCTTCATAATTATCCACACATTGAATAAAATTGAGATTGTCCTCATCACTTTCAAAAACTTGCCAATTATACACATTATCAGGAATAGCAGGCCTACTTTTAGTTTCCACAATAGATACTCCTGCTAGCGTTAAATCATCATTTTTCAAGGTCACATTAGCCAAAAAATCTGCCATGATATTCTTAGATCTCTCTATCCAATTTATGGAAAATGCATCAAAACATTCAATGCTATCCCATACAACATGTTTGTACTGTTTCAGTCTATCATTTTTAGCAACATATCTTGATCTAATTTGAGAAATAGCTAACTCTAAATCACTAAAGACTCTTAATAACTTAATGCCATGCTTGATTGCTATTTCTAATCCCAATAACAAAGCTTCATACTCAGTTGTATTGTTTGTACATTGAAATGTCAGCAGAAATGAGTACTTGAAAGTAATACCTGATGGAGAGACAAATAGTACTCTAGCTCCTGACCCTTCTCTAGAGCATGCTCCATCAAAATACATCTGCCACAGTCCAAGCGGTTGCAATTCTAATTATTCCACTATGGGATCTGTGTTTTTCAGCTGTGGTTGAATTTTTTCCACCTTGAAATTATGTATATCTACATCCACAAAGCAATTTAGCATGCTTGGTTCAACCTTCTCAACATAAATAGGAGATATGGGCTCCCTCAATAGTTTTGCTTCTTTTCCATTAACAGAAATGGTAGCAAAAGACAAATCCAATTGTACATATCCTCCAATGGCTACAACACATTGTCTTGATAAGAGCATGTCGTAATGGGGTGGTGAATCCACAACCACAACATCTATTTTAAAAGTGACCTGAGGGTATGTAGCAATTTTTATCTCTAATCCTTGCAAAGTTCCTACTACAGGTACTTCCCTATTGTCCATGGCATAAAATTTACCACGAGCAGTATCCACCTCTAAACCAAATTGTTTCAGAACAATGTAAGTCATCACATTAGCAGCAGCCCCTGAATCCATCATACAAATTTTTAGTAACATATTGTTTGTGAGCAGTGTTACATAAAAAGGATCAATCTAATCTGGCTCTTAAACAACTATATTTCCCAGACAGATTGGGATTCCATCTTTTTCTTCTTTCTTATCTTTTAGTTCATCATTCAAAGCAGTATTATCATGCATACCAGGCAAATCAGATAACAATGAGAAGGCCACTTCTCGGTGCTCTTTAATTTTAAACATCTCAAGTAAAGGGACAAAGAATTTCATCTGAGATAAGGCTTGCTTCATGTTAAAAGTTGGGAAACTCGTGACATTGTCAGAAGATATTTTACCTTTACTCTCTTTTAATTGTCTTATTTTTTGGTCATGAGTGGGGGTAACTTTGTTTTCTTTAACCAAGGTGTCCTTCAGTTCACCTTATGTAGTTTCTTCACTTATGACTTCAGCGATAATAGGTGAATTAGTTTGTTTCCCATTTTGATCAACTTTTCTATTCCTAAGCTGGTATGAACTTCTTGCTTGTGTCACAACAACAATAGTTAGAAATCTTATCTCTTCATCATTAGGCATCCCAAATTGAAAGTGCTCTAACTTAGTGCTTGTATCATTTACTGTGATGGGCATGTTTTCTTGTGGCTCTTCCTCTAAACTACCATTGTCATCTTCAACAGTAAGTGCACACATGTTTATTTCAGGTTTTTTCTCACTCTGACTTTCTTGTGTTCCAATTTTTTCATGTTGCTCCACCATACTCTGAGCTACTGCACATTGATAAGGGGAATGATGCATATTACAGGCCATGCACCAAGGAGTATTTTCCACATTATGAGCATTGTTGTTTTTCAATGGGTCAGGGATGTCTTTGTTCTTAAGATTAGTTTGTTCTTCTGACACAGGTTTTCCATCCTTCCACTGAGTCTTATAGGGAAAATCTTGCAACCTGCAGGGCTTATCTTGCCTTTGGTATTGTGGTCTATTGTTTTGAAACCCCTTCTCATTCTTGTCTACCTTAGCAGAAAGATCTTTCACTACACTCACCAATGTTTCCATCTTATCTTCTTCCTTGGGATTTTTATTTGATGGTATTTTTTACTTTTTCCAGAGTCTATTGTCATCCCATTTACCAAGCTTGCTAGAAGCTCTTCTGTTGCTTTCTATGTTTATGGCCAATTTATATGCATCTCTCATAGTCTGAGGATCTTTATCTCTAAGAAGGTAAGCAATATTTCCATCCAAAGCATTACAATAAGTGGTGACAGATACATTTTCATCCAATCTCAATACTTGGAACAACCTATATATAGCCTTTTGAAATCTTACATTAAATTCAGCAATGCCTTCATTGGTAATTTTTTTCAAACTGTTGAATTCATTCAACATAAAACCATAATTTATCTTGTCACCATACTATTCTTTGAAACTTCTAAAAAATTCATCCCAAGAATAGATAATATGATCAGGGAAATCTCAGTACCAGTCTCTTGCATCCTTAGTTAAGGATTGCACAAATAATTTCATCATAGCATCCTCATCTCCAATCTCATAATCATTCATTGTATCCGAAAATTCTTTTAGATGTTCTTCACCAGTTACAACATTATTCCCACTAAATTTGGGAATCTTATCTCTGACCTCATTAGGAATAGGGGTTGGTTGGCCAGGGATATTGTCAAAAAATAATTGCCTATATCTCTCCAAATGAATAGGTCTTCTTTGAAAATTAATGCCCATATTTTGGCCAACGCTCTGCCCAATACTACCAACATTTTGGCCAATGCCTACATTTTGGTGGCTAATATTTCTGTTGAGTCCACTTACTCTTGACTATGATGCAACTCCTTGAACCACACCATATGTCTGGGTACTTGTGTTAGCATTATTGGTCTGAATATTAGAATTAAATACATACATAGTTTGATTAGTTGTAGTAGTATTATTTGTTACATTAGGATTAGTCATGTGACTCAAAAAGGCAATCCTTCTTTTCATCTCTGCAACAACAACTTCTAACTATGCTCTTTCCAACTATTTTGCAATATCATCTTTGGCCTTTCTAGCCCTTTCTAATTCCATATCCACTGAAAACATATCTTGAGATATACACTGTTCAATCTTAGGTTCAGAGAATTTAATACCCGTGAGCTTTTGTTTTCCCTTTTCAACATCTGTTTGTGTGACATTAATTGTTGATATATTTGGTGTGGGTGTCTAAGACTTAGGGGGTTTTTGACTTTCACAATTAATGACTTGCCTCACCAAAGGGCCTATATCTTTGGGATCACTTTTCTTAAGCAGGTGTTCTCTTTCTTGGCATTCTTTTCTCAGGGTGTCTACATCTCCAAAAAGTTCTTTATTCAAACCATGAAATCCCTAATTACCACCTTGAGCTACCAATTTTAATTGGGCAACCCATTTCTTGAAATTTTCTCTCTCAGTGATTGCATTTGTAATTTGCTCCTCTCTAGCCTCATCATTTTTCTGCTTGATAAGCAAGAGTTCATCTAATTCCCTCTTCAAAAGGTCATTATCTCTGAGGACTCCCTCAATATCAGAACTGGAAGAGTCATAGATATTCATCAAGTTATTTCCCTTTTGGTCCTCAACCTGTTCATAAGGGATACCCTTGAAATATGATGATGTCTCACCCTTTTCTTGATATACATTCTTTGGCCTAGGGTTAAATATATCATCAAAGTAACCAGTAGTTTCAGACTCAGGATTCAGAAGTTCATTTATTTCTTTCTCAGGAATAGTACCTAAGGACTAACTGAGGCCTATAGATCTAGGCTTCCAAGAAGTGTTGTTATAAGATTCTCCTTTCCTAGAATGGTTTCTTCTAGAAATTTAGAAACATCACTCTCTGATGTTGCCTGAGAGTGATTCTTTGTGTTTGATTTTGTATTCCTCATTTTGTCCAAAATGAAATTTCACACTCTTGATCTTCTATTGTTCCCCTTCCCCTTAGAAACACTATAACCAATAACTCGGAGTCGCCACCCAACAACTTTGGGAATAAAATAATGAAAGTTCACCTTGACAATGATATTTGAGGATATAATTCAATAAAGTGCAATACACAACTTGTGATTTCAAAAACTAGACTTTAAGGAATCTATATTATGGAATATTATCTTCAGACTAACCTTTCACGCATTCCTTGATAAAATTCCACAGTAGAGTCGACATTTTCTGTTAGTTCCTTTTCTTGCTGATATAAAAATACTCTCAGAGAGCTTGCTCTATTTATCCCAGACACTGACCATACAAGATACAGAATGACAGAAACAAGGTTATTAAACCTCCTAAACTTTGAGCTCCATAAACTCGGGCGGGATTACCCTTCTAACTCAGAACAATCAAATCACTAAATTATTCGAGTAGAATATGAATGAAATTATAGGAGTTGATCACTGTAACATTTATTGAAATAGACCAAACATAAAAGTAAAGATCAATTTTAATAGTGATAGTCACCTAATTCAAAGGAGGACAGACCTGTGCTTAATCCTAGGGCATGGAGTCACTGCTGCATAGCTTTAACCCTCTTACTCGTGAACAAAAATTTAAGACAATTATAGAATCTGACATAAACATAGACATACCTTATATATCTATCCTCACACATGTAACAAATTAATTCGTCAAATTCATTATAAAAAATGAATCCCACTAAAAATACTCCTAAGGCAATTTTATTCTTTCCTTGAAAGAACCCTAAAATTATCTCAAAATCTGCCTAACATATGCATAATTGAACATTCCTCAAACATTAAATTTACATAAAATTCAAAAAAACCATAATGAAGACAAAATGCTCATCATATGTTTCAGAAAACTATTGATGGATTTCATATGTATTCATGATCAAAATTGCTATTACAGTCAGCTGTATTTCAAAACCCAAAAACACCTATAAGTCTTAAACCAAAGTTTTTATATTAACCTTGTACTTCCAAATGAACAATGGCTATCCTTTTTCCCAGTAGTCTTGGAATCCTTTTATAACTAAGGATGCAACAAGCTACGGACTAACAGGGAAAGATTCACAAATCTTTTTTAACAACAAATTTGCAGTTAACATAAAAATAAAAGCTACAGCCAAAAATAGGTGGCAAAAGTTGGTGAAGTCTGAATAAGGTTTGTTGATGCAGTTTGATAGTATCCTCTTCATCCTTTCAGCTTTGCTTCCCACCTGTTTACCTCTTTGGCGGTGGGCCAATCAAAATTCTTTACCTGTTCCAGTTTTGCAACAGCCTCTGTCCATCTGGCGTCAACAGTTGTCCTGGCCTCTAAAACAAATTTTTCCATATCTCTCTAAACCTTGAAGAGGTTTTCAATTAGTTCATTGCAGTATTGAGCATTTTCATCCTTCTCTATGCGCTGCTTCATCTCCTCATCTGTAAATATCCCATCAAATCTATCTGTCCAATTGGATTGTGGCTTCAGAATGCCAACTTCATCATATATTTTTTGGATTAAGGGAGGGCACTGGTCACCAAACAGTTGCAATTTACCACTTATCAAGTCAGCTTTTCCATTAAAGAAACCATATGTATTATTTACCTCATTGATTATTTCAATGGTATCTATGATTTTGTCAAGAAAATCATCACTGTATAACATGGTTGTTTTTAGTTTATCCATCAGCCTATCTCTTCCTGACTAGGTCTTGAATGTGGGCTCTAAGAATGTCATGGCTTCAACAGCTACCTTTGATGCTTCTTGCAATGAGCCATATAGTGTATACACTATTTCAGTCTTCTACTTCAAAACATAATTTCAATGTTGAAGTATGGACAATATGATAGACATGACATTAATGCTCTGTCCTTGTGACAATTCCTTAGACTAGCCTTCTGCCATTGCTGAATCTTCTTTTGCCTCTGTGGCAGCATTTGTTTCAATTTTTGATACCACTTGAGGGATTGGAGTCTTCTCTCTTTTACTCTCCACTAATTCCTCTTTCATCTTAGCAATCTCTTCTTCCAATGTGTGGTTAAGAACTACAACCTCTTCATGCTTTTTTGCTAAGGCCATCATCTGACCAAAAGTTGTTTCACATCTCTTTGATAAATCATCAACCTTTGTCAAGTTCATGAATGATACATGAGTCATCAGTTGAGCTATCTCAGTATCTGCAGTGTTCTGCAGATTCCAAATCATTTTGTCTGCCTTCTTTTCCTCTCTTATAGTCATGACTAGAGGCTTTTGTGTAGCAGGGGCCAATGACCATATAGCCAGAGTCTTGGATTTAGGATCAAATTTTAATCCTTTCAGAACTTCATCCATCTCAAACTCTATTTTCAATAGGGGATCTTCTTGTTTCCTGATCTGATCAATGATAAATGTGGACTGTAGGTCCCAACCAGGCATCAACATTAATCCACTGTTTTGTAATAGTAATCTGGCCTATTCCACGGTGATTAGTTTACTCTCACAATCATAATCCTGGAGTGTCTTCACTGTAGGATTTGATAACCATCAAATCTTTCCAAGAAACCTGCATGCAAACACTGCTACAAGAAAGAAGACAGAAGAGAGAAACATAAGAGAATCAGCTATGGCGGCCGATAGGCCAGAGACAGGAAAATCATCTTAACAGAAAATAAGCTTCTATTAACAGAATGAAATTACAATACAATCTCCTTAATGAAATACAAAGCGGTGAATCCTTATAAAGGATACCGAAACCCTAAAAGGGAAACTACTAGGAAATGGAAACTTTCCTAAGTCTAACTTAAGCAAAGAGTAGATAAACTAATAATTAACTAATTTAATTATTAGTAAT
>MU216994.1:96312-126465 GCA_018584345.1 Thuja plicata | reverse complement strand
CCAATTGTGAGTGATAGGCCAGTTTGGAATAAATTCCCAAGGTCTCAAAACTTTTCTAACCTCAAATGGAAGTCTATGCCTATTTGTTCCCAATAAATCAAAAATTGGATCCACAATCCAATTACAATAGCATACAAAAGATGAGTTGACAGATGAAATGTCCCATACCTGGGTCCAACTTTGGATTGGTGCATCAACACCATACTCTGAAACAAATAATTCAAGCTCTTTATCCATAGATGCCATGTTAAAATATAGAATCATATACATTAGATGAGAATAATGCTTGAAGGTAGGTACTGGGGCATTTGACTGTATCTCCACTAATGCAGCATGAATAGCAACAAATATGTATCCCACATAGTCATAATCAGTATTGACCTCTGTGTGCTGAATGTTCATGGCCATCATGAGTACATCTTGAGGCACTGTAGAATCTCCATCAAAACCTAATACTCTGGTCAAGCCATATACCATGCACTTTATGTAATGGTGAAATAGGGATAAGTCAAAAGGTGGTTTGAGATTGTCTGGGATTTTCACCATGTGCCTATCTACCCTGGGCATGAATTTGGGCATTTCATATTTCTTAATCAAATGTTCTCTCTTGATATAATCTGCCTGAATCTTCTTTAAATCAATATATGTGCACAATGCACTAGTGATCCCAAAAACGTCTGCCATTGACCTCCTATCTATGGAAACTAAGGTCTCTTTATTTTTCTTCTTGATTATCCTAGCTACTGGGCAGTAGTTCTTAGCAAGTTCCCTAATAAGGCCTATGTCAACAGAAATATCAGGCACAGTTAATTTTTCCATATTTAAATCCCTGGGATTGCAAATGGGAACTACTTTAACCTTATTATTCCAAAAATAATGGAACAAAGTATTACCAGAGTAATTTGGGGTGACCAGGTTTCAGCATTGGCACCATCTGTCTTTCCATTCATCCCAATTCACACTGTTTGTATTCAAAGTCCTGGGCAACAACTCAGCAAATTCTTCCACATACTTTTTTGGAGTAACCTCTTTCTTCTTAGACCCATGCGAAGCAGCTCTAACAATAGTTTGACTCATCCTTCCTCTTCAAATTTCTATCTCAGACAAACTATTTTAGACAAACTGGCTCTATCGCTCTTTACATAAAATTTTAGGATGCATAATTTAGAACTGTACAAAATCAAGCTCAATCATTCAGAATTATAATCATCAAATCGGCGTCTTGTCCAATTGAATGCCAAATTCTCGCACTTGCAGTATCATGCAATCATCTCTCTGTAACTAATGCAGCCATTAATTCACACTGTATGATCCCTGCTGGAAAAAGTACACACCTTTTTTCTTTTTTTTGCCCTCGTAAGCTTGAAATGAACCACATGTCAATTTGTCGCCAACTCGTTGTACCTTGCTTACATTCAAATTTATCCTCATGAGTGAGCGACAAGACCCTTTTATTCTATTAGTCATGCACTCACACTCTATCTTTGCTTTGGCTCATATGCTTCGCGACTGGGCGATGACCTAAGTGGCAGCTTCATCATTTCACAATCGCGCACTCGATATCCCTTCATGCTTTATATTTATACTTGATCGAGTAAGCGACATCACTTTTCTTTTCATCAATCGCGGACTCATCGCTCACAACTTTATTTTCATTGAAACTATGTGAGTGAGTGACATGATCTTTATTACTCAGTCACTTCTCAATCACACACTCGCTAACTTATACTTATCATGCTTTGCGCTTGAGTGAGTGAGCAGTTTTTCAAAACAATCATACATTACTTTTTGGTCGCACAGTCGCCATGACTTTCTGATTTGTCTTTATACCTCAGTGGGTGGGTGACGACTATTTTCTTTATGCATTTTTACTTAATCGCTCACTTGCACTACAAGATATTCCAGCTCATAAGCATTAGCGAGTGAGCGATGACCCTTTTTATTATAGTCACATACTCACTGTTGAGATTTCCTTATAGATGAATCCTTCGCGACTGAGCGAGTGCCTTCATCATGTATTAATCGCTCGGTCGTTGATCTCTCTTGACTGATCTTTCTTCATGAGTGAATGAGCGACAACTTTCCACTTTTCTTCATCGCGCACCCCCGAACATCTTTTCTCTTGACTTTATACCTAAGCGAGTAAGCGATAGCCTATCCTTTCTTTCATCTCTCACTCACGAGCTTAAAATTTGAAACAACAAATCATTGGTGAGTGAGCGGGAACAAAACTAAACATTTAGTCACGCACTCGTGCACTTTATAAACACCGCATATTTCCTGTGCGTCTAAGTGACAAGGACCATCTGATAATGAATACATATTGCATCGCATACTCGCACTACACAAAATACAACAGTTAAGACTTACGCAAGTGAGGGCTATGAAAATATGACTTCGTCGCGCACTCGCGGTTTCAAATGATACACATAATAACTAAGCCCGAGTGCGTGACCAACCTTAACTTATAGAATTTGCTCAGTCGCTGACCAAAAAGTATAAGACCTAAAACCACTGTGATTGCGCGATACACAAAAATTTCAACTCATTGCTCGGTCGCGGGTTGACAACCCGAATTCAAAATTACATCGCGACTGCGCGATTAAGACAGATTAACGACCAAGTCGCTCATTCGCGCACCTAACTTGACTTAACATGACATGACCGTGACTGCGCGATTCATTCCAAAACATGACTCGTCGCTCACTCGCTTACTTAAAAGGTCACTTTAAAATATCAGCGTGAGTGTGCGACTAAGGTTGAAAACAAGGCAAATTTGAAAACTTGATCACAAAATTTGACATTTTGACATGCAACCACATGGATTTTGAATCAAAAGATGCGGGAAAATTTGCCAAAGCATGGAAAATTGAAATTTTTGATATGCAGTGTTAACAGAACCTATACAATTAGAATTTTTGGATGCACATATTCTTACACTTGCATCTCAAACATTGAACCTTTACTTTGATGGGTCTTATACTCAACATGGCTCGGGGGAAGGAATTTTGTTCATTACAACACAAGGCTTTACAATACCAAAGTCCTATAAGATTTTATTTCCATTCACCAATAATATAGCAGAATGTGAAGCACTTGTTATTGGAATCAAGATGGCTTTTGAATGGAGCATAAAATAAATGAAAATCTATGGTGACTCCTAATTGATCATTAACCAAATCAATGATGAGTATCAAACAAAAGATGACAAATTGATGCCTTACAAAGGGATGATGGATGATCTTAAGAAATATTTTGTGATGATCACCTTTGAACAAATACTAAGAGGTAAAAAAAAGAAATGGATTATATGGCAATATTAGATTCACTCCTACAAGTACCAGATTAAAATGAATGATATGAATTCTTGGTTGAACAATTGGTACAACCCGCATATGACCAACCCGATTCCCAAATTATTGACTACTTGTTGGTCCTGACTCGCCATGGTATGATCCTATCTATACATACCTCAAAGACAATATCCTACCCTTGAACCATTCCCATAATAAAAAAAGGAACTTCATACGCCAAGCCTCCTGTTATGTCCTTATATCTGATATATTGTATCAAAAAGGTCTTGAAGGAATATTTCTTAGATGTTTAGAGAGTGAGGAATCTAGGACAACCTTACAAGACGTTCACAAAGGTATTTATGGGTCACACTTGAGTGGGTTTACCTTATCTAAGAAACTCATTAGGATGGGATACTATTGGCCAATAATAGAGAAGGATGCATGCTAGTTTGTACAAGTTTGCCAAAAATGCCAATACCAGGGAAACCTGATACATGTGTCTGTCTAAGAACTACATCCAATGACCACACCTTGGACCTTTTATCCGTGGGGTTTTGATTTGATTGGGATGATATATCCTCCTTCTTCAAATGGTCATAAATACATTATAATTGCAATAAAATATTTCACAAAATGGGTTGAAGCTATACGCTTATCAACTACAACAGGAAAACAAATTTCTATGTTTATCTTGAATAACATAATTTGGAGATATGATATTCCATATGACATTATGACATATAATGGAAAATAATTAAAAAACAAGGATGTCAAAGGGTTATGTGAAAATTTCCATATCATTCAACATTTCTCTTCAATTTATTATCTACAATGGAATGGACAAGCATAAGCATATAACAAAAACATCCTCAAAATCCTTAAGAAAATTGTTGATGATTTAAATAGGGATTGACACATTCAATTAAATTCAACATTGTGGGCTTACAGAACTAGTATCAGAATACCTACCGGAGCTACACCCTTTTCTCTAGTCTATGGAACTGAGGCAGATTTACCTTTTGAGGTTGAAATTCCATCACTTAGGGTTTCTCTACATGGCATATTGATAGCTGAAGATTATAAAGTTTCTAGGTTGCAAGAACTAGAATTTCTTGAGGAACGTCAACACCAAGCATATGATCACCTAATGGTTTATCAAAAGAGGATATCAAGGAATTTTAACAAAAAGATTAAACCTAGAGAATTTCAAGCAGGTGATCTAGTTCTAAGAGAAAACCCAAGGAATCAACAAGAGAGAGAGAAAAGAAAGGCAAATTTGAGGCAAATTGGCTAGGATCCTTTGTGATCACATCATCCTATAAGACATGAACTTATAAACTAGTCACATGTGATGGAGATCATATTTAAGAACCTATAAATAGTATCCATGCTAAGAGGTTCTATACCTGATCAGATGAAAGAATGTCAGTTTGTATAGAAGAAAGCGAACCTGAAGAAATCCAAAAATATTCAAAAATTAAAAATAAAGAAATAAAATTATGGATCTTGAAGAAAGAAAAAAATGATGGAAAAAGTCATGAAAAAATGATATTCTTGGTGAAAGCCTTACAAACAGGCGCTTTGATACTACCTAAAAATCATAAAATGTATTGGAAAAATTATTATCTTAGTGAAAACCTGGCAAACAAGTGTTTTGATAATACAAAAAAAAATACAAAAATTAAAAATTAAAAAAAAAATGGAAAAGAGAAAAGTGCCTTGGTGAAAACCTGGCAAATAGGCGCCTTGGCAGAAAATAAAAAAGAAAAATGCAATAAACCCAAGTGGTGTAAACCTGGTAAAAAGATGCTACTTGCCATAAGTTAAGCTCCTTTATCTATCAAGCCTAGTTGCATTGCATTTCCATCTTCATTTTCTGCTGTCCTTGTACATATATGCTTGCATTCCATCATTTGTACATAGTCATAATAAACCCTCACAAGATGCATTCCTCAAAAAAGCTTTCGTCAAGGTTTGGAAATTGGCCTTTATCCATTATTGTTTTCTATTCAAACTGGGGCACAATCCAAATTCGTTGAAATAGATACAAGCATGACACAAGTGAGTTACATCAAGATCAAGGGTCAGAACATGTGAACTTTTCGATTGATCCCAAAACATCCAATTTCACACATCAAAATATTTTCAACCAACACATCAAATTGAACCATCAAAAACAAAATCCAAACATGAACACACTATCAAAATGATGAAAAATAGATGAAAGTCTTCTGAAAAATGGATCACCTAACAAAGGCAAATATATTCAAATGTTTGTTCCTTGATTTTTGAAATCATGTCATTTTAGCAACTCAATGATGTTTGAGACTAGAAGAGCGATCATGAAGCATTTTTTTTTTTGTTTTCTGCATGTAAGATTGATTCATAGAAGTATGTAAATCCATCTAAAGGTGTGATCATCAAAGAATCAACGAGTATATTTGCATATGAAAAGGATCAATTCTTTGTTTGTTCACGCAAAAGAATGCCTTGGCTATTTATATTTTCCATATCTTAATGCCATGATTCACTTGAAACATTGAAACTCACGAAAGCGGTATTCATACCACCATGGTTGAAAATATAACTAGTGAGGGTTGTACCAATTTCAATGATGATCCACCAAAAAGCTGAATGATGATAATAGAAAACTAAATTGATTTGATGAAAAGTGAGAATAGTAGTTGCATTCATTTTAGATTATTTTTGCATTGGTAATCATTATAGGATTTTCCAATGGGTGTGAAAAGTTAATCAAAGTAAAATCATCAAAATTCTCCTTTAGGTGGAATATATTGGACTTTAACCAAAACAACGCATTTTCATTTAGGTTCATCATATTATAATCATATAGTAAATTAAATCATTCTTCATTATCATTTCATTACATTTAAGTCGCATTTAGGTTTATTCATCTAAGTTAAGTACATATTGCAATCATTTTCATTAATCATTATATCATTTATAAGCATATCATTAATAATTATCATTAAATATATTTAGATGCATTATCATTTCATTAGACATTATCATTATCATTTATTTGCACTATCATTATATTTCACTTAGGTTTATTATCATTAAATACACAACATTATCATTATATTTATTAGGTGCATTTCATTGACCATTACATCATTAATATCTATTTAGGTTCATTAAATCGTATAAGTGCATCACATTATCATTTAATTGCATTTCCAATAAGTACATAAAATTGTACATCATTATCTATTACATCATTAATTGCATTATATCATTGCATTCCATATACAGAAGCATTTCATCATCATATAGAAAACATGTAAAAATCATATAAACATCTATCCATATACATCCATACATCTAAGTAAAATATCCATATGCATCCATCTAAACATCTATGTCAAGCATACAAGTGCATAATTATTTTTAAGCCAAGTAAATGCATACATCTAATCTGCATTAGAAAAAGTCCAAAAACGTGCATAATAGATAATCATGTAAAACTACATCCATCTGCATCATATATAGATCATCAAAATCATAGAGTCCAATATATAATGACATCAATAAGGAGATAAAATCATCAAGTATAAGGGTGACATAGTCCATATAAAAAATCCATCAAAGTCCATAATCAAAATACATCATCAAAAGTCTATCAATATATATCATCAAAGTGTTGATCAATGATACATCAAGAATCAATGAGAACCAATAATCAAGGTACATAAGTCATTTGATCAAATAGGGGAAAATATAACTCTACCTATCCCTTGTACCTGCGTCTCTACCTACATCTAAAGGAGGCTCACCACTACGACCTGCACCTGATGGATCTATCTAAGTAGGGACTTGGCTAGACTGACCCTACTGACCAACCTGCATTTGAAATACTACAGCAACTAAACCATGTATATCACTCATCACTTGAGCCATATGACTTTGTAAGGTTTTCATCTCTGCCTATATCATATGAATATTCTGACTGGGAACAACAGGAGCAACAAGAGCTAGAGGAACCAGAGGAGCTGGAATAATAGGAACAACTAGAATATGTGGGGAAACAAGTTGCGCTACCTATCTAACTGCTTAATGACCTCAAACTCCCCATCCTTGTCCCAGAATTGTCCTCGGCCTAGGAGGAGTCAGTCCACCTATTTGTCTGGCCAGAGGAGGAGCATGACCACCATAAACTCTAACCCTAGCTCAACCATCACCACCTCTTCCACCACTGACCCCACCACCAATATGGCCACCAACCCCACCACCAACCCGACCCATACCCTGAGCACCACCACCTCTAGGAGAATCTATCACTAATCCACCTCTCCCTTGAACTACGCTAGGAGCAGCTCCAACAACACCACCGACAACTCTACCGCCTACTCTACCACCTCGAGGTCCTCCACCTCTATCTTTATCTCCTCACACTCTGGGACCTCTCCAACGTCGACCATCATCCCCACCACCATCATCTATATCATCAAAATCCGACTCATCAATATCAGACACTGGATAAGTGAATCTCAGGAAAGGATGTCATGTTACCCATTGAACATACTTAGGTGTCACTCCCGCATCTATAATATCTTCTCAATAATCCCATAACATTGACTGGAGACCCATAACTCATCATGTGCAGCTCTATAATCAATACGTGCGGTCCCCATAGTGATCTCTTTGACTGAAAACAAGCATATAAATCTAATCCCCAGGGTAAGCCCTATGCCCTCCCAAATTGTCTCAATACTCCCATAAAGAAAAATCTCTCTAAAATGAGTGGAGTCTGACCAATCAACCATCGTGGTATAAATAAGAAAGGAAACTCACCACCATCCTTTTCCCAAGGCTTGAAATCAATGTAACATCTCCAACAAACCTATTCTATATCATCAAGAATACGTCTCCAATACTCAAGTCTGCCCAAGAACATGAGCCCTATCTGTAATTAACCTCGCAATTGGGAGATGCTCCCAAGTCCAAACCTATAATAAGAGTGCACCAACTAAAAGTGCAATAGTGTGTTGATAAACCACATGGTGAAGATCACGGTGTAAGTGAGCAAGAACAAAATAACCTCAAGAAAATATCCTTGGATGCACAATCATATCCTCAAGAATACAATCCCATCCAACTGCAAATTTGTGCCCTCGTCTATCAGGCATCAAGAACCCTCTAATCAAACCTGCCAAAATTGATGGTAGGGAATCATAATGTTGTCACATGTATCTCCATCAGATACTCTAATCTCCAATAACTAGATCTCCAAACACTCGTCGACAAGTGACACCATCATAGACCTGATCGTAATACACCAACTCACCCATAATCAGAATCCTCATGATTTGATATACATGCTCTAGGGTGATGGTCGTCTTGCCCATCAGAAGGTGAAAGTTGTTATGATTTGAATGCCACCTCTCAGCTAGCATTGTCAATAAATCCATGTTCACTCTAAACTAGGGCGTGTCTAGTAAATACCACAATCCACACCGACCAATCACACGTCTATCTACAAAACTCAAAGCTAGAATCATATCAAAGGGCCATGGATATAGTCCTCTCACATAATTTTTGGAAGGAAACTTGTTTTGCAAATCAAACATGCATCAATCGGCCAAAATCATTAAAATTAATCATCTAGTGTCAATCAATCATCCTATCATCTACTTTCTCATCTTTGAGCGCATCAAATTTTGTTCCTCTAGAACTTGAGGACAGAAAAATCAAAACCAACCTATCAACCTATCAGATTGACATCAATACCACATCAACCAAATGGTTAAGACTGACATCAATACACAATTGATTTTCAAAACAAAATCAAACATCATCAAGCATCATCAAAAATATCATTGATATCTACTGGACTAACAAAGGAAGCAAAAATGCTAAGCTGCCTTTAAAAAAAATGCAAAATTGACAAGAAATAGTTTAGGCGTCATTTTACTTGGCATAGGCACCAAAACAAATTAGGCATTTCACAAGAGGGTTTAGGCACTATTTTATTTTTTGCAGGTGCTACAACAATGTGTAGGCACTATTTTATATCATAAGCACTACAAAACTATGCGAACACACTACAAAAATTTGCAAAATGCATAATCAACACATAGGCGCTGCATGAAATTGTCTAGGCGTTAAAACTAATCTATTGATGCCCTAACATAGGCACTATAAAAGGTTGCGAATGCATTACAAGAATGGGTATAGGCGCTAAAACTATGGAAAAAAGCAAAAATTAAAGAATTTAGTGCCTAGAATCAAGAATCTAGCTAATTTTTTACAGAAGCAAAGATAGGATTCGATACATACTAGTGTTTCATACACCTACAGATGTTAGAATCTCCTTCGCCCCTCGAAATGGTACTCCTGGATTGACACTACCATGATATCAGCTAGAAGGTAAAAAGGGCTCAGAGAGAAAATGACAAAGGAAAATGTGAAAATGAAATGGTAAAAGGTAAATTTGAGCCTATATAGACCTAATTTTTAACCTTTTGGTGGGTATTTTTAAACCTATTTCATAAAATGGAGTCTTTTCATCACACTTTCTTTTTATCTGGGTGTTTTCAATCCAAATTTCATATCGGGAAACAAATTGAAATGAGAATTTTAACTAAAAATTTGAAAAATCCTAAAAATCATAAAAATCATAAAAAGCACTCAAAACTATTTTGATTCATTTCTCGAGGGGGCATACAATTACCAGGATGCTAAATCAATAAATTTGGGGAACTTTTTTAAAATCAGAGACCTTGAACGTTGAAAATTCAAAATCATCATTGGGGCATCGAAATCAATCCAAATCAAAACTAGGGATTCATATCATAGTTTTATCATCATGGAGACATCATCATATCATCAAATCGATCAAATTTTCATCTTGGCATCAATTCGTCACATCAAATCATCACAATTAGACATTAGATATCAGGCATTCTTTGAACCAATGCACTTCACATGTTGATTCAAAGAAGGGCAGCTGTATACACCCAAAATTGGTCAAAGCTAGTCAAAGTAAAGAATTAATTAATATCAAGCCATTTGGATTAATTAAAATAAAAAATCAAATAAATGTATAATTGAATCAATCACTTGATTATATAGTTCATTAAATAATTAAATCCAAATCATTCAATTTTCATACATGGCTAATTAATTGATTATTTTGAATTAATTATTCCTAAAATCGTTGAACAACCACTACAAGACAAAAAACAATTCAACCAATGAGAGAGGAGGAAAATGTGCATATGGATCACAAATAGGCTTTGCTATCTTGACCATCCATTTTTTGAGAATCAATCTTGTCCCTTCAAATTGGACACCTCAACAAACACAACTCAACCTTATGCCTTGATCATGGTTAACTCAACTCACATCTAACTCATCCCCCTGCACCTTGGAAAATCCTATAAATAGGATTCATCTTTAGTGTAATTCATATCTCTCATTTTATAACATCATCATTATAGGAAAATTGCATTAAAAGTAGAGTATTCTGAGTTCATTTTAGCTTTGAATCTTGCCTAAAGATGTCATAATGGAGGAATTGCAACAAGATTTGAGTGAATTTGAGCATGTAGACTAGTTTCATTTACATCATTTAAATTTACTTTGCATCAATCTTTACATCTTAGATCTAAATTACATCAATCTTTGCATATTATCATTCTAGGAGTTGTCACTTGAGGATGCTTTGCTGCTAAGAGAAATCTTTAATTCCTTTTAGTTAGAGATCCATGAAATGCTCTCAGTCTTTTCAAATTCAATGGTTAATTAGGATAGATCTATTGCTTTCAAGTTGATTTTGATTGAATTAATGTTTTATGGAGGTTTGTAAGCAAAACACACACACACACACACACACACACACACACACACACACACACACACACACACACACACACACACACACACACACACACACANCAAAACACACACACACACACACACACACACACACACACACACACACACACACACACACACACACACACACACACACACACACACAGTCTCTTAATTTAAATGATATATTTTTGTCTCAATCTCTTTCTCTTATTATTCCACATCTTATAGGTGTTGAATATGCTTCTAGTACATCTTCTTTTAACATTTTTAGTACAGATGAATCCTTGACCAAATTCTTAGGAGTTTATGATAATCTTCCTTGATACCATCATAATCACGAACTTCCCATTTATTTAAATGTTGAAGCTTACTCCGGGAATTATGCTAATGAAATATAGAAAAGATTCACGAATTCCCTTACCCGATGCATGTACCTTAACGAAATAATCTTCTTACAACTAAAACTATTGATATAAAAATGGATCCTTAGAATGATGAGAAGGTTATCTAAATTGGAAAATTTCTAGAAGTTGATGAACAATATGATCCCTCTTCTCTTCTGCATGAATTACCTAATCTCTTTTCTTGGACATATTTCAATACGCCTTATGTTGATTCTAAGATTGGTACTCATAAAATTGTCTTACTTCTTGATGCTAAACCTATTAAGCAAAATATTAGAAAGATGAATCCTAAGATTGCTTTGCTTGTTAAGGCTAAATTTGAAAAACTATTAGAAGTTGGTTTTATTGATTCTATAGATTATTCTTCTTAGATTTAAAACATTGTTTCCATTCCTGTACTAGATAACAAGATACAAATCTATATTTATTTTTGAGATCTTAACAAAGCTTCTTTAAAAGATGGCTTTCCTCTTCTAAGCATTGATATGATAGTGAATTTTACAATTGGTCATGCTTTATTGTCCTTTATGGATGGATTTTCCAGATACAATCAATTTTTCATTAATCCCCAATATTAATACAAAACAACCTTTATAAAACCTTGGGGTACCTTTTGTTGGGTGTTTATGCCTTTTAGTTTAAAGAATGTTGGTGCAACTTGACAATGTTATATGACTCTTATCTTTCATGGTTACATGCATAAACTTTTGGAGGACTATGTCTATGATATCTTGGCAAGTCCATTTTGCACAAAGATCATGTCAAAGTCTTTTATCAAAACTTTGAACATATTAAAAAATACAACACACACTTGAATCCTTAAAAATGTATTTTTGGTGTTGGTTGTGAAAAACTACTAGGGTTCATTGTTTCACATTATGGTATTGAGGCAGACATGAAGAAAATAGATTCTATTGTTAGTATTCCACCCCCTCAAAACATTTCTCAACTTTGTATTTTACAAGGAAAATTCAAGCTATTCATTGATTTGTTTGACAAATCCATGACCCAACTCCTCCTTTCACTCAATTACTCAAAATAGATAATGCTTTTCAATGTAATGTTGAGTGTCAAAATGCTTTTGATGACTTGAAATGTTACTTAGATAATCTTCATATTTTACAACCTCCTATTCCTAATCAACCCTTTCTTCTTTATACTTTTTCTTCTTTAAATGCTCTTTTAGCCTTATTAGCTCAACATGATAATGACGGTAAATAATATCCTGTATACTACATAAGTCATACTTTATTCAATAATGAAGCTAGATATACTGCAATAGAAAAATGGCATCTCGCTCTTGTATTTACAACTAAAAATCTAAGGCATTACCTTCTTAATGCTAAAACTCATGTTATTGTCGAATTTGATCCATTAAAACATCCTTTCTCTAAAATCGGTCTTTCAAGATGCTTAGGGACTGAGTTGTGATGTTAAGTGAGTTTGACGTTAGATTTGTTTCTCAAAAAGCATTTAGAGAATAACATTTAACCAACCATTTAGTTGGTGCTCCTTCACATTTTCCTTTCCCTAATCCAAGATTCATTTCTTGATGAATTTGTTCTTCTCATAGATGTAAAAAATATTTGGGATCTATTCTTTAATGGATCTAGATGTCGATTTGGCTCTGGTGTTGGTGTTATATTAGTACCTCCTTTAGGAAATCCAATTCCTCTATCTTATCGTCTTAATTTACCATGCACTAATAGTATTGCTAAATACGAATCCCTTATTGCTAGATCGAAAGTGATTTCATCCCTTAAAAGTTAACACTAGTATATATTTGGTGACTCATAATTGATCATAAGACAAGTTATGGGATTCTATCAAGCTAAATAATCTAAATTTTCTCAATACTATGATTTAGTCTAATCATTGCAAAAGCAATTTTCTTATTACACCAAAAATCCTATACCACAAAAGGATAACCAACATGCAATTGCAATATCAAATGTTGCTTCCCTTAAATCCCTTAAGGACCATTCTATGAATTATCAATTTATCATACATAATATTTTATATATGCTATTATTTATAATATTTCTATCTATATTACTTGTTGTTATAACATAGATTTGGATGAATAACACTCCCATATTTTCTGTCATTTATATGATAGTACTTTCCTTCATTCTACAACTAGAAATAATAGAGATCAAATTCAAAAACTTTCTACAAGATACATTATTCTCTCTGATGTCTTGTATAGAAGAGGTTACATTAGTCTTCTCCATCGTTGTCTTAACAAACTAGAGATCCACATTGCCCTTGAGGAAGCACATTTAGGCACCCATGGGGGACATTTTGGTGGTAAATCTATAGTCCAAAAATTACTTTGAATGAGATATTGTCGGAAAACTATGAAAAATAATACTTTCCCTTTGTCAAAACATGTTACCATTGTCAACAACATAACAATTTGATTCATTCTCTTGCCCACGAACTTATATCTCAAGTTGCTTCGTAGCCTTTCTCATCGTGGGGTTTTAATCTTATTGGTAAAATATCCCCTCCTTCACAAGGACATGTTTTTATCATCACAACTACATATTACTTTATAAAGTGGGTTGAATTTATTCTGCTCCAATCCAGAACTTGTGATTTGTCAATTCATTCAAGATTACATCTCGTTTAGTATACCTCCCACTTTAATTTTTTAACAATGGTACTTCATTTAAGAATAAATATGTGAATAAGTTCCTTGAGAAATATCACATTCAACATTATTTTTCTACTCTTTAATATCCTCAATCAAATGAACAAGAAAAAGAATTTAATAAGGTAATTGAGAAAATCATTCATAAAACTATCAATGGACATGGTAAAGATTAGAATACTCAATTATCTTATGCTTTATGGGCTAATCAAACTAGTATTTGTATGACCAAAATCCTTGTTTATGATGTTGATGTAATTATGTCTTTAGAGTTAGAAATTCTTGCACTGAGAATATCTCTTAACGACACCCTAGACGATGATGCCTATAGAGAACATTTTCAACAAATTGAGATGCTTGATGAATAATGTATTAATGCTCTCAAACATGACCAATCTTACCAAAAAAACTTGCAACAAAATTACAATGACCAAATTATGAATCCTTCTTGATTAAATCTCATCGAAATCCTATATGGGCTCTTAATTATAGGCGTTCCCTTTAATTCTTTGATCTCCTCAATAAGTTCTCACCCAATAGGGCCTTAGTTTTAGCATGTGTTGCCTCCCACATTCAATCACGACCTTCTATTTCGTATTCAATTATGACCTCTCCCTGACATTCTAAACCCCAGGTCCAAATTTGGGTTTGCATTAAGGGAGTAGGTCACCTCATGCTCCCTGCTCCTCGCAATCAGGGTTCAAATTTAAATCATGCAATGGTCAGCTTGTGGTTCGAGTGATAAATTTAAGTAAGCATGAGCTTGCTCCAAAATAATACCCCAAAATGCAAAGGAGAGGTATAAAAACAAGATTACCCCCTTATTTGTGACATAAAAACAATTGTGAAAGACTAGATACACAATTTGAAGACATACTATGAGGTCAAGGTATGCAAATCAAGTAAAATCAACAAACATCAAGATTTCAATCCACTATTCATCATCATCATCATAGAAGTTTCAAGAGATGTTGGAGGATATTAGGGAATCATCAAATGATGATTGGATTATACCTCTCTCTTTGGGCGTTATATGATTTCAGGTTATTCTCATATTTCTACATATAAGCTTTGGATCTGAATTTCATAATTTCAAGTTATGTGATTCATGCACTCCTATTTTCAATATCGTTTATGGTTTTACTCTAACAAACTTGAGTAGATCTCTAGGTTTCTTTTATGCATTTTAACTCATAGTAATTTTAGACACACTAAAGATTTAAGAGCGCACACAATTCTAATTTTTGATATCGACTATTTATGGCTCAATGAAAATTACCAAAATAGGGGGTTGATAAGGGAAAACCCTATATAGCCCCCCGCACACCATTTTTCAGTATTGCATGCTCAGATATAAGTTCTAGAAGATTTGGTTAGAAGATAGCAGCCCCATACATTGTCATAGATATAAATCCAAAGTTTTAGTCTCAGGTCCTGAGAGCATGTCACATGAGGCAACTTAGTCCCCTTAGATGCAGTTCACATTTCACAGGAAGCTAGAACAAACATAAAAAAATATTAGATGCAGAATCCTGTCAAATAGAATAGTCTCAGGAGCCAATTGCCCTAATCGACTGAGTCCACCTTGAAATAACTCAAATTTCAAGCACAAGTGCACCAAGCACAAGTGCACATAATTGATTATTTAATTCATTTATGTAATTAATTTTTTCAACATGTGAGATAATCGAATTCTTTTTTATTTAGATTTGCTTTATTGAATGAAATTAAATTAATTTAATTGGAAGAATTTAATTAGTAATTTTAAATATTTTAATTTAAACTTTAGGAAATTGATTTTAATTAATTAATTAATGGTAATTAATCAATTAAGGTTAATTAATTAAATAAAATCAATTGTTTAATTAATTTTGGGAATTTGATTAGATGATTTGGGGAATGAATTTAGAAGAAAATAGATGATTAATTAGCGATTAAAAAACCATTAATTAATAGATGAAAATTAGTGTTTTTAATGTCAAGTCGCAAGTCTGTCCATTTTAGGGTGTCTACACTATCATAGAAATAGATCCAAAGTTCTAGTCTCAGGTCCTGAGAGCATGTCACCTGAGGCAACTTAGTCCCCTTATATGCAGTTCATATTTCACGGGAAGCTAGAACAAACATAAAAAATATTAGATGCAAAATCCTGTCAAATAGAATAGTCTCGGGAGCCAATTGCCCTAATCGACTGAGTCCACCTTGAAATAGCTTAAATTTCAAGCACAAGTGCACACCATTGTTCCCATTTTATTTTTGTATCTTCTTTGTGATTACAAGTTTGTTGTAATAGTCATTTTCAGATTGAAGTCTAATTTCCCAACCTTTTAATCTCTCATCCCTAAGCAGTGAAAGAGTAGAATCCCTAAGAGTATTGAAACTAAATTGTCTCTGTTGGACAAACAATTAGTCAATCATACATATCTCTTTGTTGCTTCGTATTCTAATGTGATTAGGAAAGGGGATTTTCAACCTAGTTTGTCTACCCTATTTCATACATCACAACTATTTCCCCTAATGAAATGATATGGATTTAGGTCTTAATTTATGTCTCTAGGCTAGGATCACATTTCCCATCATTTCACAAATATTAGTAAATTTCAAGCCATAAATGTTAATTCCACATAACCTCCATGAGAGAAACTACGATAAAACGATGTATAAATTCCACAACATTGTACCCTAAAAACTCTTTTGAAAAAAAAACACTTGCAAAGTACTACATAACTCAATTTATTATCTCAAGAGTAAAATTACAATACATCAACACAATTCTCCATGCAATATTTCAACAACATTGAACAACCCATCATGTTGTCAATCTAAAGGCATATGAGAACCACATAATCTACTCCGTGCCTTCCTTAGAATCCTATCACCATACATGCAATCTCCTTGAGATGTTCTCTAACACATATTCATACTGCTATCCATGCACATATTTCTAGAGGCTAAGCTTTCACAAAATCACTATATGATATTACATAAACCATAAGCCCAAAACTATGTGTCCTCTAAAACATAATCCCCAAAATTAAATAGATGTCTCATGTTCCATACAACTTATAAATGTCCTCAAAAAAATCTATCTAATGTAATATATACATCTTAGAAAACCACAACTAAATAACAAATTTTATATTATTTATTACACATGATAAATGCAACTTTCCAAACACATTATTCACCCACCCAAAAATAATTCGACTTATTCTTAAAAAAATTCTAAATATTCTTTAAAAAGATAACCATTCATAATAATTTTCTAACTTCATTCATATAGACAAGTAAATACTTAAAAAACCCTCAAGAAATCTATAATAATAGAACATCTCAAGACAAATTTATAAAAACAACTTTATCCTTAAGCAAGTCAAAATCACAATGGGAGTCTATAAAATTCTTGTAACATACATCAAAATATCCATCATTATCTACATGAAATTGACACTCGAGAGTAGCTCTTATATAGAAAGAGCCAATCAAAAACAACTTGGGAGAGCATCAAAATGAAGAGAGTCCCACATTAAAAATAAAATAATAATAAACATAACATAGACAATAGAAACATGATGCTCTACTAAACATAAAATAATGCGTAGCACATGAATCACTGAATGCCTAAATGAGGGTGAAAAATGGCGAAGAGATCTCTTCCTACTACTTAATGGGGGTGCTTCTTGCCGCTGCATCACCTCTGGTCAATCTAAAAGAGGACAAAACGTCGGTTTATGAGGCTCATAAATCCGGAAAAAAAAATCATAGGTACGGACAACATGCAATAGAAATTATTTCAAGAAAGCGGGTTGATTGGTAAAATTTGTTTTTGGGAAGTAGGTATGTTTGAACATGACAGGGCCTAGATTTTGTGTGAGTAAAGAGCACACGAAGCGCGCATTGCTGTTAGAACCTCTTGCATTCATCTGTCCGTAGGTTAGGCTATGGCCTCAGCTCTCACAAGAGCCGGGCGCCGCTTAAGCCGACACTACAAGGCATTGGCGCTCACATTCCAAAACCAGAAGAACATTGCAGCAGTTTCAGCGCCTAAGGGGGTTTTGTTAGGGCGTCCATTTTGCTCTGTACCGAGAGAAAGAGCAGAGCTTTCGGAGTGGAAAAAGTATGCAGGTTATGTGGTGCTGCTCGTGGGGTGCGGAGCTGCCACATACTATACATTCCCATATCCTGAAGATAGAAGGGGGCGAGCAGTTGAAGACGGCGAGCAGCACACCGTTTCTGTGAGTAATTGGAGCGGAACTCACGAAGTGGAAGTGCAGAGCGAGAATTATTTGCAGCCTGAGAGTTTGGAAGAGCTGGAGAGGATGGTGAGGGAAGCCGATCGGCAGAGAAAGAAGATGAGGCCTGTGGGTTCGGGGTTGTCGCCCAACGGCATAGGGTTGAACGCTAAGGGGATGGTGAATTTGGCGCTCATGGATAAGGTGCTCCATGTTGATGCCCACAACAACACAGTGCGCGTGCAGCCCGGGGTCACAGTTTCCAACCTCGTCGATCACTTACGCCACTACGGCCTCACCTTGCAGAACTTTGCTTCCATAAGGGAGCAGCAGATTGGTGGTTTCACTCAGGTATGCTTCATTCTCTCTGTTGAAAATGGTAAAGATGCATAAAGAAAGAGGAGATTGAATTATTGCTACACATCAATGCAATGTTTTGTTTTGTTGATTTTGTTGGGATTTATTCTTCATTCAATCAGGATGATATAAAAATGAATTTGTATTGGTTTGTAAAACTATTTCTGAGAATAACTGTCAACGTGTCGAACCCATTTGTGTATAGAAAATTCTGAAAGCTAGCATTTCTTTTATTCGTTTGTTCGTTATCATAATCTAACTTATGATATACAATATAAATGTATTATAATTTTCAACATTTCTCTTTATTACATTAAGTTGAATAAAAGATGGAACATTGTTTGAACCCAGCACAAGAGTTTTACTGGAAATTTGATGACGTGAATCCATCAAATCTCCAATTCATCCAATACACTTCTAAATTGACTGCATGAGCGGATATCATGATTACTGAACTCTGCAAATTCTCTGTATCACGTGAAGGAACATATCTCAACCTCTATAGCTATGTCATAAGGTTCGAGTTTGTATTTGTGGTCCACAACAGAAAACTCAGATGAAATTTGACAAGGAGAAAAAAATTGAAAAAATTATGATTTAATATATCTGATATAAATTTGATAAAAAAAATATAGGTAATAAATTTTTAAAAATAAAACAATATTATATTAAATTCAAATACATTATAAGAAATTTAAAACTATTATAATATAAATGTTTAAAATTTCAATTTAAGTATTTTTTTTTATCGGTGATAATTTTGATTTTATTATTAATAATATCAAGAGTTACATAGCTGTCCTTTATGGAACTGTAAACCAACTGCACAAAACCTCATGCCCTATCTATCTCTTCTATCTTCATCTGCTGATTATGTGCATTATCCAAAGAAATATTGCCCTGGCCTATACAAAAAGGGCTTCAACTACCATCTGTGCTTATGTTTTGAGCCCATACTAATACAAAATGGGCTATCCTGCACCTATGCCTGTACAACAACTATTTTTAACAGAAAGACAAGCCCTTTCATTAACAAAATGGGCCATCACAAATGAGCTCTACAACAAAATAGAACCAGACACAATTCAAAATATGACAGAGCTAACCGGTTTCCTCTTTCCTCAGTCCTTGGCCTTGAAAATCGTACCCTTGATCCTTCTCTAATGAACATGCCTCCCTTTGTATCCAAACGGGCTCTCTTTGCCCTCCTCTTTGCCAGTTCCTTCTGTCTCTTTTCCTCCTCCCAAGCCTGCAGAAACTCAAGCAACATCTCCCATCCACCCTTTGCCTCCTTTATGTGAGCTTCCTTCCTTGTCGCTGTGCTCCAAACCAAGAAGGGCTTAAAACTCTGTGTTGTTCCCTCAACTGCATGCCAAAATCCCTCTTCTACCCTCAGACCAACTCCCGGCTCCGCCATGGCCAGAATTGGAATCATACCCCCAGACCATTGGGGCTTCACACAAGCTCTCATGACACCCTAAGAGCCTCCTCTTTAGAGCCTAATTGGAGAGACCAAGCGAAAAAAGCTGAGGAGATATCAATGTTAGTCCTGAAGCAGTGAATTAGTGTTCAAAAATTCTTCACCCAGAATTACTTTGACACATTGCCAAAACCTGGGATTATCAACCATAAAGATCTCCTTCAATCTCTTCATCCGCACCACACTCCCAAATGCCTGTGACTGGTTTAAAGTATTCAGCACAAAATTTGCTTCCATCTCTCCACAATCTGCTCACTGAACCCACAAACACCCGAGCACCACAATCAAATTGACAAACTGATAAAAACAGAGGGCAACTATAACCAATTTCCGCTCACGGTATTTCTATCTTCCTCCAGACACTTCTAATGCAATTACCAAAGTGCACCACCTTACTTCCACGTTTACCTTACCATGTGCGAATTTAATGGCCGAATGATATCTCATTATTCTATGTGTACTTACCACCTTTCCATCATCGTCCATCGCCATTACCTGTCATGATTGCTATCTTTCACACATGTATTGAGCCGGCAGATGGATAAAAGTTTAAATTTGAAAAGTGGTCATTCAACTATCTCCCTCTAATGACTTCGGTAACAAGCAAATGTAACTTCAACCCCTTCCACCAACGACCAACACTGCTATTTGGCTCATTTTAAGGGCCACTCTAAGTCCTTCCTTTCGATGTCCCTATAATCTTCCATTATTTCTTCTTTACCTTGATTTCCCAATGCTACACCAATATTTGACATTGTGTCTGCTACATTGTTCCCTTCTCTCAGCACATGAGATACCTTATATTGTACAAATGAATCCAGAAGAGATTTACTTTGTCTAATATACTTATTGAGGTACCATATTCCAGACTCACCTTTGACAATTGTGTTGATAATTACTAATGAGTCTCCTTCCAAGTGGAGTTTGGGTACTTGCAGCTGCTTTGCCATTTTGATGGCAGCAAGTGCAGCCTGGACCTCAGCCTCATTGTTTGTTCCATTCCCTAGTCTCCTTGCCCCTAACATCAAAATACTTCCCGTCCAATCCCGAGCAACAAATCCCTTGCCAGACGGTCCCAGATTGCCTTTTGAGGCTCTGTCAAGATTCACTTAAGTCCATCCTTTATCTGGTGGTTTCCATGATACTGCCTTTACTGAGAGGGAAGGAGGATTAGCCCTCAAACGCCCATTAACAGGCCTGAACTTGATCAGCGGCCACCGAGATTGTAATTGAGAGTCTTCTTTAATAAAAGGAACCTTGGTTACATTCACTTGAGTAGCTGCATTACTGACAAATTCTGAGATTGCCCTCTAGGCAAGAAAGTCTTCAAGTCTTCACTCTTTTCCTGAAAAATACGACTGTTCCTTTCCTTCCAGATCTCCCATATGATAGTTGAGGGACAAATCTGCCGTATGCTAGAAAGGGCTGACTTTGATCTCGGCACATTCCAACTCTTGGCAAGATCTCTCAGAGTTCCCGGGAGGGGGGTACACCATCCTAGCTATTTCATGACATATTTCCAGCATTCCTGAGAAAAATCACAATTGAGTAATAGATGATCCAGGGTCTCCTCCTCCTTACTGCAAAGAAAACATTTAAAAGGGCTTGCAAAACCAATTCTCTTCAACCTATCCCCTGTTAATATCCTTCCTCTAAAAGCCAACCATGAAAATGCAACCCAACCAGTCTTTCATATGGGCTTCATTCTCAATCAATCTATACCCGATTTTCACTGAGTACTCCCCCTTGATCGATCCGCACCAAATAATCTCATCCTCCATGCCAGACAGAACTAAAAGTCTATTCTTAAATATGCCTTTCAGGATATTCGTATCATCTACATTCATACCCAACACGCTTGGGTCTTTCCAACCCTATTCGCCCCCTAAAGCAGAGTGCTTAAACTCAACGAAATCACAAACCTTGCCTCCCCATAACTGTTCTGCAACTGTTTTGATTCTGTCTATACCTCCTTGCTCTGCTAACACTGCCTTTCTATCCCACGAATCAGACCAAAAGTTGGATTTCCGGCTGTTTCCCAGTTGCCACATTACATGATCTGTAATTACCAGTCTACACCCGACAATAAAATTCCAAAGAGAAGAACCACGAGGGGAATCCTGAATTGTCAAAATTCGCATCCTATCATTGCTGTCCAGGTACTTGGCTCTAAGAATTTTCAGTTTTCATCCATTTCTGATTTGGATACTTGTACATGTGCCACACCAATTTTGCACCCATGGCCTCATTAAGGAACTCCCAATTTCGCAAATCAACACCTCCCGATTCCGTAGGCTTACAGATGTTTTCCTAAGCCAAGAGAGGAATTTTATCTTGGTCTTAGGAACCATTCCAGAAGAATTTCCTCATCCTTTGCTCAATTTGACCAATCACCGTACTTGGTATTTTTAAAAACATCATAGAAAAAAGGGGCATGACAGAGATAACTGTCTTTAACATAAGAATCCTACCAGCTAGAGTCAACCACTTACTTTTCCAACCTTATAATTTACCAATACAACCATCTAACAATCCATTCCAAAGAGATGCCTTACACATTCTTGAAACAAAGGTATTCCTAAAAATTTACTCGGGAGTCTACCTGGCCAGATGTTGAAAATTCTGGAAATCTCTCTCTGAGCATCCTAGTCTGTATTAAAGAAGAAAATCTCTGACTTACTCCAGTTGATCTTTTGCCCTGAAACCTAGCTGTATCTATCCAATATGTTCTCCATAACCCTTGCTCCCGCAAAGAGGCCTCACACATCAATAGAGTATCATCCAGAAATTAGAGGTGGGAGGATGGATTCACTCCTCTTGCAACTGCAACTCCTTTCCATTGACCTTGAACCCTCCACTTAGTGATCAGTCTTCCTAGCACCTCAGCCATTAGAATGAGTAGAAAGGGTGAAATAGGATCCCCCTGTCTTAGCCCTCGAGAGGTTGAGAAAAAACCCTTCGGGCTCGCTTTGATCAATACTGAGACCCGAAACTCCCTAGTCATGCCTTTAATCCAGGATATTCATCGATCACTAAAGCCAAATTTCTTAAGCACTCTATATAAAAAGGCTTTGTTTACTCTATCATAAGCTTTCCTAATGTCTAATTTAACAAACATCTTCCTCTGATTATTTAATCTGATTGAGTGAATAGCCTCATGGGCATGATAATACCTTCCACTATGGATCTGTTTGGAGTAAACTCACTTTGCTCCTCTGAAATCAACGAACCCAAAATCTTCTTAAGTCTGTTTGCTGCCACCTTTGATATGACTTTATAAATCACATTGCATAGAGATATAGGACGAAACCCTTCAAAAGAATCTGCAGCCTCTTTTTTTGGGATTATAGCCACCAAGGTATTGTTAAAGTCCTTTAGCACAAACCCTTTCTACTTGGATTCCTCCACCACTTCCCATAGATCATTTTTCAACACCTCCCAAAATCCCTGGTAAAAAAGGCTTGAAACCCATCCGGCCCAGGCGACTTATCGCCTTCTAGAGCAAATAGAGCTTTGCAACAACATTGCATTATTCACATCAGACACTAACCTAGGGATCACTGCCAACACTTCTTCCAAATCCTCTTTTGGGCCGAAGTCCTCAACTGACCAGAGAGAAGAAAAAAAGGAAACAACCTTTGTATTAATCACATCAGCCTCAAAACATCTCTGCCCCACTACATTTTTGATTGAGGAAATCCTAATAATTGATCTTCTGACTTTCACCGAGCTATGGAAGAATTTTGTATTGCGATCACACTCTTTCAACCAATTCTCTCTAGATTTCTGTCTCCAATACATCTCCTCCCTTGCTAGAATTTCACTATATTGAGATTTAAGCTCCTTTTCCGTCAAAAAATCCACTTGATCCATTCCTCCTGAGATAACCTTGTTATTCAAAGCTTCTAGTTGTCCTTCAAGGGTCTTCTTCTTAGCAAAAATATCTTTAAAATGAGTCTTATTCCAAACTTTCAAACGACTCTTGATGTATTGCAGCTTCTTAAAAAACTGGAAGCTCTTGTTGCCATGTCGGGAAGGAGCATTTCTCCACTACTCAGCCACCATCTCCATAAAGCTCTCCTCTTGAAAACACATCCTTTCAAACTTAAAAGGACATCTAAACGGTATTGAATCCTTATGCACCGTCAAAGCCACTGGGAAGTGATCCGACCCAGAGAAAGGCAAAACTGAAGCATCAAAAACCAAGGGAAGAGAATCCCATCCCCCAGCCAGAAAGAAACAGTCTAACTTCTCTGCTATATTTGAGAACCCCTGCCTCGTATTGGTCCAAGTAAATTGTCCATTCCGAGCCCGAACTTCCCATAAACCATTCTCTATAACAAAGCTTTGAAAATCTTTTTGAGTTCTGCCCAGCCTCCCTTTACCGCTCTTCTTATCTGTCGGTTTGAGAGTGGCATTAAAGTCGCCCCCGATTATGAAAATATCCTTTTCCATGTTCCTTAAAATAAAAGAAATTGTATTCCACATTGCATTCTTCTCCTCATCACTGGTTGGTCCATAAACATTAAATTGAAAAATGTTGTTGTCCAAATGCAACATATTTACCTTTATCAATTGCCATGATCTTGCATGCCTAATGAGCTCCACCTTGACCGATCTCGAATTCCAGAGGATCCCCAACCCTCTTGAAGCTCCCTCTGTACTAACAAAGGTCCTAGACCAAAACTTCCGAACTCCTAATAGGACCATTGCCTCTTCCTGCTTAAGTTTTGTTTCTTGCAAGCAAATCACATCGGGTTCATTTGATCAAAACAACGCTTGATCAAAAGACGCTTGTGAGGGGCATTGCAACCCCCAACATTCCACGTTAGGACCTTCATTGTTGCCAAGGAGAGAACAAGTCTCTCCCGGATCTAAGTTTACTCTGGTCCTTCATGTTGCTTGCCATCTCTAGCAATTCCTGAGCTGATTTTTTGCCTCTTGTTTTCTTCCCCCCCGTATTAATCTTCTAAGACTTTGATTTTGTTTGAGAAATAGTCCTCTTCTCTAGGATGCCTTCCCATATATACCAACTAGCAAGCCACCTGACTGTAGGCAGGCCAAGCATTACACCTATAGATATAAATAAGAGCGATATCGAGAATAGAAGCACAAGAGTTTGTCCTTTCCTAGATTCCACTGACCTTAGACCCTCTCTCTTGTCTTTCTCGGCTACCAAGAAAGCAAATATGCCCCCTTTCCTAAACAATGTGTTACGATGTAAGGGCCTTGCCATAAGGATGAAAACTTTCCACGACTTAACGTAACTCCTAGAAAATCCTCTTCTTCACTTGGATGAGCTAACCCTACTCCATCCGTCCCTTCATGTTCTGGCCTATGGATCTCCTCTCTAATTAGTGACATGTTGATGTCTTTGTATTTAATCACGTTTTCTCTTTTGTCCTTTTCTTCAGTTTGAAATCTTAGTGCATCCAAAGACTCGGACTTTCTATCTTCCTGCTCTATCTCAACCATCTGCTCCACAACACTTACTCCCTCCCAAGGGGACTCTCTCTGATCTCTCGTCTCACTACAAGATTTCCCCCCTGATCAAGACTCCCTCCTACCTCTTTCTCAACATCCTGAGTTCCACCTACCTTTCCTGTCTCTTCATCCTGCCCTTGCTGCTCACACTCTACTGTCTCCGGTTGCTCTTTCTGCACCTCTACTGACATTGCATTACTAGTCTATGTCTGATGAACTTGGGAGCTTTCCCCTACTTCATTTGCATCATGTCCATTATTAGTAGCTTGATTTGGCTCTACCATTGCTGTGTCCAAAGGGACTTCTGGACTTTCTGCAATTGCCGCCCCATATTGCCCACCTCTGTTAGCCTCATCCAAGGCAGCTAGCTTTGATTCCATAAGATTTTGTTCCAGATCCTTGCCTTTCTTATCAATCACACACTCCTCTGACTTATGTCCCCAAGCTTTGCATTTCTTGCATTGCTCAATGATCTCTTCAACTTCTATCTTATGTCACAAGATCCCTTCACTAGTCCGAATATTTAGTAATTCGTCCACTCTATGAGCTTTAGTCGTAAACGCAATTTATGATTTCTTGTTTTCATTGATACTGAAACTTGATCTTAATATGTTTCCAAAAGTTGTAGTTGTTTCATGAAGTTTGACTTCAATATGTATTGAACTCAATTTTATTCAGATGTTGCACTGGTTTTTTGGTATATGATTCTATGTTAATTTGCTAAGTATTTAACTCAAAACTTTGATTAATATATGATGGAAATCTCAAATCAGTATATGTTTTCCAAATTTGGTGTATATGTGTGTGTTTTTAAGAATATTTTAAGAAATTATATATTTTCAAATGTTGAATAAAAGTGCCAATTTATTGTTGATTTTTTTGCTGAGTTTTTGGCGATTCCGAGTTTTTAAAAAATTTGGGGCCGATCGAGTTATTGCCGAGTCCGAGTTTTTCAACTATGGGACTCACAACATAATAATACAATGCAAACCCTTTTTGTAATGGCTTCTCTTTATTGCATGTGGGGTATTGTTGATTTGACATGGATTACTATGTCGATATGATATGCAATATTTTCTTGTGTTTATGATTCTATTGCAGTCCCATATGGTTCTCTTTCTTTCTTGCATGTTGTGACTTTGTTTCCCAATGGATCTAGCATTGATCATCAGGCTGGCTGTCAATTGATCTCTTTAAAAAATGCTCTTCTTTTTTGCTTTAGTTCCTCCTGTTCTACTTACATGCACAGAATAGCATTATTATTCTTGTCATACCTTTAGGGATTTAGACTTGAATGAGATGTTTAGAAGTTTATACATGTAAAATTTCTGACCACCTTATAGGCCATTGTTTCAAGAATGATTAGCCGATAGGCTATTTGTGGGAGCTTTGCTCCCTGAAAAATAAATTTTATGTCGGAAAATTGTCAGCCTCTTGCCTGTTATAAAATTTAAATGGTAAGTTCTTTTAATATACTTTTTTTTTTATCGGTAATAGTAGGATATTTTATTGATGTCAAATTGTAATATTTACATTTCAAGTATGGAAAACCAGTGCGACATAGATAGGCTACTGGTCAAGGACCAAAATATTCTATGCCAAAAAATAGCAAAAAAACCCAAAACGGATGCATATCCTTTGCATCTATCACTTTAGAGCTGCCAGCCTTAGTTTTTTTTCTACTTATTTCATTACAGCGCCTTTACATCGCATATATATTTTGGTAAAGCCTTATCTTGGGCTGGAGTTCTTTACAAAAACCACAGACAGATTGGGAACAGAGTCACTGTGGCCTATTCAGAAAAAGAGTTATCTTCCCCAACTACCCCAGCTGGGTTTCATGTTACAAAACTAACAAAATTTTTATATATTTTTTAAATCTTATGGCCGCCTTACTGACTTCCTTTCCTGGATTCATCACCCTTGGTGCCCGCGATTTGCATTTCTCGCCGTTCTTCTTCTTCGGGGAACCTGCACATTCAGAGCCATATCAGGGGCATCGGGTGGTGGTGGGCGCTCCCTGATTGCCACTTTGATGGTTTCTCACCCTATGAACCTGTCCATGCGATAGTTTTCTCTATTTACTCCCCATGGCCACCGGACAAACGGAATGATGCCTTGCACTTTGTCCCGGTCCTCATCTGCTATTCCTTCAGTAATGTTAAAACCCAATCCCGGTCACGCCCATTCAAGAAAGGAGTCCAAACCTTCCAACAAGTCCGTGTCAAACAGCTCCATAATAACCTCCCGCCCCTCCTCGTGCTCCACTTCGAGTTCGAGCGCCCATGCCAACAGCATGGAGGGAATGTCAACATTCAGGCGTCCTCTGTGGGTGGCTGTGATAAACTCCGGACCCAGTGTGTCCATCACTGCATCTTCTAAATCCTTGGATGACCACCGCATGAGCTTGCGAACCCGATTGACCTTAATTTCGCCAAAGAAACCTTTTTGTTGTTTATACTTCCCTGGTTTCAATGTGAAAGTCGCCTCCATCTTTACAATCTCCAAACCTATGTTTAGAAAAAAACTTTGCAAGATTGTCAGTTTCGCAAAAAATGTAGAGAGAAATCCTGCGTTTAAAGAGTATTAGGAGGTTTTTGATCTTTGTGCAAATCCCTGTCAATTGATTTGGAATTAATGCTAGATTTAATTGCTGATATTTCCATCCCATCAGCGTCCCATTTCCAAAGGAATCCTGTCCTTCCGCCTATAGCTTGTCCTCATGATGATTGATTATACACGGATCAAGGTTAGAAGCACGCATATCGGGCTTGTCCTTTGTTTATTTTGTTTAAGTGATGTCACTCCTGCAATTAGTAGGGGATGGACATAAATTCCCTTTATTGCCGCCACTTATTTAATTTGATGTTATACCCTGAATTGTGTTGATGTCCTGTCCTTATAAAATCATATTTGGACATTTCTGTCCTATCGATCATGTAGGAATATGATCACCCCGTGTCCTCCTGCATTTATGGTTCCTAGTGGCATTGGCAATGGCCCGAGTTGAAACAGCTGGCATTCCTTACACCTCCTCAACTAAAGTGATGTCAGTGAAAATTTCAAATTGTTTATTTCCTTCTATTGCAAAATTGGCAGCCCAATTTGATAAGCAGTCCGCCTCAATATTTCCTGTTCTTCTTACATGTGAAATTTTAAATTTCTCATAGCCGTTGAGAAGTGTTGTTATGTGGTTTACAAAGGGCTGTAGGTGCCAAGCCCAAATGTGTCCCTTTTGAATGGCTTCAATGATGACAGCCGAATCTCCCTCGAGATGGATGTTTTTAAACCCTAGCTTAAGTCCCATTTTGACTCCAAGCATTGCTGCCTTCACTTCTACCAGGTTATTTGTTCCTTCTGGAATCCTTTCTGCTTCAAAAGCTAGTAAGTTGCCCTGCCAATCTCTCGCTATAGCACCTATGCCAGATACGCCGGGGTTGCCTCTAGAGGCCCCATCAAAATTTATTTTGCACCAATCCTTGTCGGGGGGTTCCCATTTAACCCCTTCCTTTTTGTTATGGGCTTTATGTTGTGGACAATTTCCCCAAGAGCGGATTTTAATGCCAGGCCAGCTGAACTGAATCCTTGAATCCCATTGAGTGTAGGGGCATTTCATAGATTTGCTGTTTGCTGCTGTAGTTACAATTTCCTCAATTGAATTGTTTATTCTTCCTTTGAGCTTAGTTGTAGTCTCTTTTTGGTTTCTAAAGACTCTGCGATTCCTTTCTTTCCAAACTTCCCAGAGTAAGGCTGAGGGTGAAATGTCCCAAATTGAATCAAGTCTGGACCACCCCGGAGCACTAGGCCATCCCAACAAAGTCCCAGAAAGAGTATTGTGAAGAGGTCCCTGCCAACCCAGTTTCTGTTGTATCATTTTCCAACAAGAATGTGCTATTTTACAGTTGATCAGGAGATGATCGACATCTTCTTCTGCCTCACCACACATCATACATTTTGTGGGTCCCATAAGTCCAAGCTTTTTCCTTCGCTCCCCTGTGAGTATTTTGCGTCTGGAGGCCAGCCATGTGAAGACCCCCGCTTTGGGAAGGCAATGTTTGTTCCAGCATAGTCTCGATGGCCATTGTTCTTCCCTGTCCTCTTTTTCCAATAACTGGTAACCCAATTTCATTGAATATTCTCCCCTTTTGGATGCACACCAGATCACTCTGTCTTTTTCAGAGGTGATGAGGATTTTCCTCTCTTTCAATATTCCTATCATCGTGTCTTTCTGTTGTTCTGATAACTGCTCACGGTTGACTGTCTTCCACTGCCATTCTCTGCCATGTGCTTCTTCCCTTGGTTCAATATAATCTGTTATATATTCCCCCCACGCGCTGGTGAAATAGTTTCTGAGGTCATGGAAATCGCCATTGCTTTTAAGTGCTGGAAGTCCATTCCATGA
>MU216994.1:38556-95591 GCA_018584345.1 Thuja plicata | reverse complement strand
TATCCAGAGTTGATTTCATAATTCTTGCTTCTCTGCAGGTGGCCTCTCCCCCTAGGAGTGTGTCATCAACAAATTGCAAGTGAGAGAGAGCCGACACTCCCTCAGCCACCTTTATTCCTTTCCATCTACCTGAGCTTCTTTTTTGTTTTATGAGTCTTCCTAGTGCCTCCGCCATAATCACAAAGAGGAAAGGGGATATTGGATCCCCTTGGCGGATCCCTTTCTGTGTTTCAAAGAAACCCTGTGGGCTGCCATTAACAAGGATGGAAAGCCACACATTGCTGATACATCCCTCAATCCATTTAATCCATTCCTCAGCGAAACCAAACTTAAACATGATCTTGGAGAGAAAGTTCCTGTCCACTTCGTCATAAGCTTTTCTAATATCCAGCTTGACCATCATCCTATGAGTTTTGGTTTGTCGAACCGTGTGGATTGCCTCATGGGCTATGATGATCCCTTCGTAGATTGATCGGTCAGGGGTAAAGCCGCTTTGTTCCTCTGAGATTATTGTTTTCAGGGTTGTTTTTAGTCTGTTGGCCATAGTTTTGGATATGATTTTGTAGATAACATTACATAGGGCTATTGGCCTGAAGGCCCCGAAGCTAGAGGAGTCAGATTTTTTGGGAACCAAGGCAATGAGGGTGTTACTCATGTCTTTGAGAATGAACTTCCCTTTTCGCGCCTCTTTCACCAGTTCCCATATCTCAGTCCCCACAAGGTCCCAAAAGTGTTGGTAGAAAAGGGCAGTGAAACCATCAGGGCCCGGTGCCTTGTCCCCCCCATTCCAAATAAAGCATTTTTGACTTCCCCCATAGTTGTTGGTCTCAGAAGGAAGGCATTTTGGGCTGGGCCAATGCAATTTGGAATTGTGTTGATAATTTCCTCTATATCTATGCCTTGCTGCCGTTCTGCACAAAAGATTTGTGAGAAATATCTCACAGCCTCCTCTTTGATATCCTGTTCCTTTTCCAGAGTGAGACCTTGCTCGTTTTTGATAGTGTAAATTTTGTTCCCTGCCCTTTTCACCTTTGCCGAGTTGTGGAAAAACTTTGTATTTCGGTCTCCATCCTTAAGCCATAGCTCCCTTGACTTTTGCCTCCAATATATCTCCTCTCGAGGCCAAAATTTCTTCATATTCCTTTTTTAAAAGTTGCTCTTGAAGGAATTCAGTGTTTGTCATGCCATGAGCAATAATGTGCTCATTTAGAGATTTCAGCTCCTCCTCTAATATGAATTTCTCAGCAAAAATATTTTTGAAGCTTTCCCTATTCCAAATTCTTAGTTTCTCCTTTAGGAATTGTAACTTCTTATAGAAGATCTAAGCACGGTTCCCAACTCTTCTTGGAGCATTGTTCCACAGTGTCTTCACCATTTCATCAAACCCTTCCGCCCTGAGCCACATTGCTTCGAACTTGAAAGGGCATCTATCCGGGATGGAGTCCTCCTGGATTCTCAACCCAATAGGGTAATGGTCAGAACCAGAGATTGGAAGTATCTCCGCTCTGCATGTCCAGTTCGTTAAAGTCCAATCCCCTGCCAACAGGAATCTGTCGAGCTTCTCTGCTATATTGTTGAAGTCTAATCTGCGATTGGTCCAAGTATAATCTCCACCTTTTAGTTCTATTTCCATTAGGTCATTATCCACCACAGAGTTGTGGAAGTCCATTTGACTTTTTCCAATCCATCCGCGGCCACCTTTTTTATATTCTGGCTTGAGGATGGCATTGAAATCACCACCCAGGATGAAAATCTCATTCGGATTATCTTTTAGGGCTCTGGAAATATCCTGCCACAAACTGAGCTTAAGAGCAGGGTTGTTGGGGCCATAAATGTTTAGGATGTTGATCGTTTTAAGAAGTTGCTTGGATGCTACCTTTGCCCATATCCATGATTTGTGTTTTTGTATAATGGTATTTTTGCTGGCTCTTCCTTTCCTAAGAGGGCTAGGTCTCCAGACGCACCATCTGCATTCATAAAGAAGCATTTCCATCTCGGGAATTTTGCAGCAAAAAAAACACAGTCCTCATTTTTAAGTTTGGTTTCTTGCAGTAGCACTAGATCGGGTTTCGCCTGATCAAAACACCGCTTGATTAGACGAACTTTGTCAGAGGCATTGCAGCCCCTCACATTCCAAGATAAGAGTTTCATTGCTCCCGGGAAAGGGCGCCCTTTCTCGATCTTAATTTGCGTTGGCCACTAGCATTGGTAGCTTTCTCAAGTCTCTTTTTAAGGTGCTTGCTCCTCTTTTTTTCCTTTCTCCAAACACCGCTTTGCCCCTGGTTGAGTCCGTTTGTGTTATAGTTCTGACTTCTGTGATGTCAAGCTGTTCTGAGAGACCAAGAAAATCTTCTGTGTCAAGGTCATTCTCCTCGTCTCTGCTTTTGTGACTCAAGCTGTTCCCTCCACTATCTCTGGCTCCCTCAAAGGAGTCCCCCATATTTCGAATGGGAGAGATGGGGATATCTTTGACCAAAGTTCCAGTGTTATCCATCCATGTGGCTGGAACATACTCCTTGTCTTCCTCTGTCTCAATAGTAATCTTCTGTCCCAGGGTATCATCTTTAGGGTAACCTTCTTCCGGAAGCGGTTTTGGGCTCTCAATTGGTTTGTTTACAATTGTAGGTGGATTCAGGAGGCAAGTTGGGCTGAAGATAGGCTCCGCAGTATTAGATTGGATGGGCCTAGGGTTTGAGACGACTTTCTCGTTGCATATAATCTGTGCATCTGAAAGAGAGGGATTTGGGGTTTCTTGCCTTGGTCTTTGATTTATGTTGTCAAGAGAAATTATGAGTTCTGGGTTTTCTGGGTCAGGCCCAGCCAAGATTTTAGGGGCCATCCCACAGGGATCCATTGTCTTCTCCAGCTGCTGGAGAGGGGAGGTACAAGGAATAGCCTCTGAGGTAGGTTCTGAGTGGGAACTTTCTCCCAATTCGGGTACCTGAGTTGTTTCTCTTACAACATTCTCATCTACTACAGATTTTTTAAGATTTATCTGTTGTTCTCTGTCACCCAATAACTCTTCCCAAATCAGACGAAGTTTTTTCCCTTTGCCCATCTCTCTGACCACATTAATCTCCTCATCCTCTCGGCCCGTTTTTTCAATCGGTTGGTGCCATATTCCTTCTCTAGTCCCGAGTTCTATAGTTTCGGGCAGAGGAGTGGCTTCATTCCAAAGAATAAGTATTTTGATGTAAGTTGATAGATCTCTTTTGTTTAGGGCCTCTCCCCAATCTAAAAATGTTCCCCACAAACTTCCCACCATTTTTAGGGTTTCCATAGTCCAATATTCCTGAGGGAGGGTTTTAAGGTTTATCCAAAGGGGGACTTTCTCCAGCATGTGCTTGGTTGGATCAAAATTTGGTTCCCATTCCTTGATGTAAAGTCCCAATCCTTCCATGAAGTGAGGCCCCGAGTTGATCACTTCCGTCTTGACTTCCCTGGTGGGGCATGTCACTAGATAAAAGCCATTTGGAAGGGTTTTAATTGTGCAATCTGCGCTAGCATTTCTGAATAACCATGCCTTGACTTTTTCATAAGCTGGCCATGATCCCGTCCATTTAAGGAAAAACGCTTTACATCTAAGATATTCTAGATTATCACTCCAGCCTTTGTGATGAATATTTAAGAATGGAGTAACAGAGAGGGGTTTGGGAGTTTCTACCTCACTGCGCTCAGCGCTCTTTTCCATTTGCTTTGGTCGCCAGAGATGGTGTTCAATATCCTTGAATCTGGCAGGAGCCCTCCATTGGATCCCTTTCTCACCGAAATTTGGAAAGAAACGACCCTCGGTTCGTTTTATCTCCAGATCCTGCCAAGCTCAGTTTTTCTCCAGATCCTACCAAGCACGGTAGGAGGGTCTCGACTGTTTGAAATACTGGTTTTGACGTTGGTTGAAAGGCCATCGACGCTTCTCCCGGGCTCTGTAGTTGAAACCCGAATGCCTTCTGAAACCCTGGTTCGAAAAATTCGACCGTTGCCTCCCGCGTTCCATCGCCTCCCCCCTTCTTGTTCAACATCAAATATGTTAATACTCCTTTTAATATACTTGAGAAAGTTATAATTTTGATAATAAAAACTGATAATTTTCAAAATAGGATGTGATTTTTTGTTTTATATAATTTTAATTTCATAATAGAATGCGTTTTTTTGTTTTTATAAAATTTGAAGAAGGCAAGTTTCTCTTAATTCATTCTATAAGAAAATTAGAAAGTGATAATATTTCATTATAATGTGATTTTTGTTTTATAAAATTAAGAGGGCAAGTTTCTCTTAATTCATTCTATAAAATAATTAGAAAGTCATAATATTTCATTTACATTGTGGTTTTTGTTTTATAAAATTTAAGGTAAGTTTCTCTTATTTCTTTCTACAAAATAATTAGAAAGTGATAATATTTCATTTACAATTTTTTTTTTTGTAGAAATAGAATGAATGGTTCTTTTATCCCATTAAATAGTTGGGAAGTGAAATAATAAATTCATCTTCATATTATGATATAAATTCATTCCTTGTTCTAATTATTTTATCAAATCCAAAATTTGTGAATATCAAGGTTAATATTACTTATTGATCTGATTAAGAATTTAAATATATAATGTCTAGGTATTTTGAAAATAAGATGGAGAAAATAATTTGAATATTATGCCATTGCATAGTTAAACATTGCTAATTGTATCATTAGACCATTTATATATAAAATTTTAAGAAAATTTAAAATTTATCGTCTTTATCTATAAATGTGCCATTTCTTAATTTTTAATGTTTTGGTAGTTTTCCTTTGTTTTACTTATAAATTTATAAATGAGAAGATAGAACAAATTGCACTATGATGACTAAAGATATCTTGCATAGTAACCTAAACTTCTTTGGGCCCACTGATCTCCCATTACTACTTCAATTAATAGTTTAAAAGGCATCAAATATTTTGCATTAGCATTAGCATTTGGATTCTTCAATAATATTGATAAAATAATAAGAGATGAAGGAATTGAAGGGTGAAAGGAAGAACACATTATTTATTTATTATTTTTGTGTAATGTATGGCAAGTAAAGAATCATAATGAATAATAATAAAGCCAATATAATATGTAAGAGAACTATAATCCTTAACGGTATCATTTTTAATAAAAGAAGGTAACTTGCATAAATCATTATCACTACACTCCTCACAAGACGAATCATCCAAGGAACATTGAATATGGTTTAATATGTAAATATGCATGAGTAGAAATCAAAATCATCAGGCAAGAACTCCTCACAAATATGAACTATATCATTATGTAGTACATGACACTGAATAATAAATAGAAACAAATATTAGAAGTTATTTACTATCATCATAGCATGTAATCAATAGTCGCTATGGCTATGGATAAACATAAACTAATACATGGTACTACACATATTTTTTGTTGAGCTATAAGAGTGTTTTAAAGCAACAAAACTTTGGGCGTAGCATGTCTTGACAGGTAAGCGAAGAGATTATTTGGAAGCCTATGGGATGGAAACAGTTGGGCCACTAGAGGTGGCCTGGTGAAGATCAACTGGACCAAAGCTCCATTCATTTCAGCAATTTGAGTATGGATGCATGCATCCCCACTTCCCCTTCTGCTAAATTTTGTGCTACCAAATCATGATGGAGTGAACTGAGTAGCACATAGATGAAACAACTTAGTTGGGCGGGCAAGAATTACATGATTTATAATTATCGTTCGGACACTCAAAATTTTCCATATGGGCCTCTCGTGAATGGACCAGCTGAAGATTTATAATTTTTAGTTTTTAGTAGAATTTTTGAGCATTTATAAATAAATTTAGTTTGTTTAGTTAATTTTAATAACATATTTTTTATTGGGTATAATTTATATTAATTTTATTATTTGTTGTTTCAGATTTCTTATGTATAGCATTATTGATCTACTTTGTGCGTTGTACAAAACTAATTTTACTCCTTGGAAAATCAAATCTCGTATCGGCTCACTGTTGCATGCACAAAAGCGTGTGACTGCTAGTTATCTTGAATGAGCTTATGCTAGATAAACATCTAAAGGGCCGTAATGGCGAGCATACAAGGTGTAAGTGTATGAAACTTAAGGGAATTCATGTTTAGTGAGTGAAACTTGTTACGTCTATGGGTGCACTTGCATACTTGTCCATATTTGTTGTTAACAAGGTCCAATAGGCTTGTTCTTGAATGCCATCACACCATGGTGCCACGTTGGTCAAGCCTTATTCCATGTTTTGTCTTAAGATGTCAAAGTGATTATTGCCCTCGATTCTGCAAAGCCTCAAAAAAAAAGAGGATATGCCCTAATCCTATTCATTGGTCCAAAACTGTCTTCTCCTTATTGATGAGTTCATCTCTTTGCTGGAGATATCTTGTTCCCTGACATGCCTGCCAAACTAAGGAAAGATCACAATTATCCTTAATAAGTGATAATCCATAGGCAGCCGAGCAAATAGGACCAACCAGAAATAAGGAAACTAAAGTAATAAAAAAAGTAATTGTCATTTGAATAAAGAGCTGACCAGATTAAGGATATCAACAGCCACGTTTACCATTCATTTAAGAGGACGGACTGGATTAGTCAAGAATCGTTAATTGGTCTGCCCTGAACACATAAAGACAACAATTTATTATGGAAGGATGTGTCCCTTGCAAATGTAATGGATGCGATGAAGAGTTATGACCCCCTTCCAATGGGAGATCAATTCATCCCAGAAGATCTTTAATTGAATGAGAAGGAAGATATCAGAAAATAAATAATCTGATTTGGTATAGACATTTGATTTGAAATCAGGAAATAGAAAATAAAAGCAGAAATCTGATTTATGGTTATCAGCCTTGAATTAGCAAGTTTGTGTGTGACAGGAATTTAGGAATGAAATAATTATTCCTTGCTAAATTTATGTAGTGGTAATTTGTAAGCTGTTGCATTGTTTTTCCAATTTGAGTATTGACTCTCTATTTAAGTGAAATTATTGAATTTTTACTTTGATAAACATGTGGTGACATATTCCATAGTTAATTTATTTGAAATTGGGTAGAAATGGTTGCAAAACAAGAAGGCCAATCAACCTTTCAAGTTCAAGAGAGATGAAGACTCGACCTATCTTTCATCTAGTATTGCACCCCAAGATGGAGCGATTGTGAGCTGGGAGGTGTGTGTGTGCTCTTGGGCTTCGTGGAGGAGGTAGTCTCATACTCTTATCAAGAATGCCACCTCAAGATGGAGCACTCGTGGGTTGAGAAGTGCTCGTGGGCTTGATTAAGGAGGATGGAGCACCTTCAAGGTGGATTGAGGGATGAAGTGGACCATTTTCCACCCATTCTCTTGTAATACAAGGATAACTATCCTTGAGATTGCGGTTTGCAAAGTTTCTATCTAATTCCTAACAGTTACTATAGGAATATGCTTTGAATAATTATTAATGCTATTGATTATATATGCATTTATATTTTATTGGATCCCCAACTCTTATGAAAATAGTTGGTCTTATGAATCACATTTCAAATGTTGACTAACATAATTGTAGGACCTAAAACATGATTTACTTTAGAAAGAATCTTTTAATTGGTAAGTTTGTATTTGGAATAAAATATATCTCTTATTATAATTGAACTTGTGGTTTAAGGAAAAATATAGTAATATCCCTAAAAGGGACATTACATTTCCCATGTCTCAGTTTGAATAATGATTCTAGACGAAAGGGCATGCAGATTCGAGCACCAACTATCTCCAACAAGAAGGAAATCTGTAGCACCATCTCAATCTATCTAGCAATAACAGATACACCTTGAGTCATCTCATGCCTAACCAAACTTCAATTGCAACACCGCAATATCTAGGAGTGCCACTCTCCAAGGCAAATTGATCACCGTAATCAAGACTAGAAGATTAATCCAATATCATAGCCAATGCTCCAATTGCATGATTAGTGCAGATTCTAGAAACTGCCTTATGGCTCCTTGATTTACATCCTCATAATAGAAGATCATTTGTCTCCAACCGACATATCTTTTCAAAAGCAACTATATCATGCAGAATTTCCTACTTGGAATCTAGAGCCCACCAAGGCACAATAGCTCATATCCTTTGTAGTGGCCACCCCTGATTTTTTTGAAAGATATGTGTTTGCCAGATGTGAACTGAACAAATAGTTTGCTGATTGTTTACTTAAGATTTCATTCATAGGTTATTGCATACATAGAAATAACATTACAATGAAGAGAATAAACATTCCTCGGATCATTTCATATGGAAACCCATCATAAATCAAATCAACACTCAAGTACAAACTGAAATAAGTTTTTTGTTACAATATATCAGACCTAAGAATGTCTGCCGTCTTGTTGATATATGCTCAGAAAGTTTTCAGCTTCGATAACTCTTCATTAGCAGCAATACATGCTCAAGCTTAGTAATTACCAGCCACCCAATATGCAATTCTTTCAATTCACCAAGCCCCACGTGCCAAAGAGCAAGTGTACAGCCCTCTAGAATAGGGCGATTTGCATTATAAAATCAAACCTTCATCAAAATTCACAAAAGATAGCCCAAAAGATGTCACCCAGCCAAGAGAAACACAATGGCAGAGTACCCAAAAGCAGATTTAAATCTCTCCGAGAGTTATGATAAAAAATGTGCTTCAGCCACCTTGAATATACACTTCTAGAAATCTACTAATAAACTCCAGCACACTGAAATTGGAGCCAAACACACCCTAACTCACTTCAACATGAAGGAAAAATCACCAACACATTGAAAACCACACACACCAATTTGAAGACTGAAAAACCCACATCAAAACATGCTGAAAATCTTCATCTTCACACCCCAAAATACACACCAAAAAACTTCAAACTCTGATCTTCTAATAGTAACCAGCTTGAGTGGATCTTTCACCATCGAAACCGGTGTCCTAGCTGAGGGTATTCGTCCTCAAACTAGCAGATTGTCCTTCCTGGAAACACTCCAGCAGCACTTCGTTATGTTTCCAAAAAACAAACCAATGAGAGCCAAAATGTTCTTTTTAAAGAAGAAAGGAGAGGACTAGGGCAACACAAATTTAAAAGTCGTTTTCCCTCCAAAACTCCATGCCCCTTTTTTGGACTCTTTTAATTTATTTTAATCTCCTTATGTCTCCCTTCCTAGGCGTCCACCCTCTTTGCATTTTAAATTGCATTTTTTAAAATAGTTTTTGACTTTAACATTAGGCATCCACTTTCAAAGCATGACATTAGCCTTATGTCTAGGAAATACATTACCCCCTTTTTAAAAGAACATTGTCTGACTAGGACATGGGGTCCTTTTCCAAGAAACTTTAAAAAGAAACATGTAAAAGATTGATAAGGCCAATGAATCAAATATTTCTTCGAAACCTTTCAACTCACCAAACATATAAATAGAAGTTGTGCATCACTGAAGAACAGGTGGCCCACTAACATACTATAAATAGTAAGTACCCAAAATAACTCCTTGCTAAAAATAGAAACTCAACTAGGACACATAGTCCCTTAACCCAAACCACTTAGCCTACTGGGACTTAGAAATAGGACAACAGATGAACCATCTGATCAAGAGCAAAGAGGGGGCATTACATCCTTAAAACTTGAAAATTGTCTATCAAACCAACAGATCCACATCACTGAGAAAACTCTCATTGAGAGTGTTTTGGAGCTATCCATGGTATTGTGGTAAACATCCTTGTGGCATATTCACAACCATGTCATGGCAAAATTTCTACTGTGCACATAAACTTCCCAAGGCATCGTGGTCACCATCTTCAAGCTAGAAGGTAATTTTCTTTACAGCCATGTAGCTGTACAAAAGTCACAACGAATTATGATTCAGAGCCTCTCATGATAGCATAATCTATGTCTTCTAAACTAGAAGACATCCTTCTTTTGACAAGGTCTTCAAAAGACCTTCTAAACCAGTCATCTCCTTGCCTCTTAGCTACTCAACATGTTGATGTGCAATGGTAGCCAAAGGTTAACATACCAGAATCTACAATTCCATGGCATCCAAACACTCTGCAATAGATATCCAAGATGCTAAAAAATACCAGCAACTCGCCACCACTGCTATCATGGCAGGTCTCTTGTTTTACATGTGACACCATGAACACTTTGCAGATAACTTAGTTAATGTGCCAATAGCTGAGTAATTGGTGTGAGTCAACTCAGGGTAAATGTAACTTGGGAATTTCCAGATTGAAATGCCTTTATAGTTTAAGATGTTGACATAATTGGAATTGATAAAGATATAGGGTCCAAGGTTTAGAGCCAGATTGGATAAGTGTTCTAAGATCTGCTCAAGATGATGTGTCTAAAATGCTCTTTTTGGTTGCTTCAGCATCTGATGACCCATATGAATGAATAAAGTAATTGTATTTGCTGAGTTCTAAAGGGTGATGTAAGTGGATATGAACTCACCTATTGCAACATTTAAGGGTGATGTAAGACAAGTGGGTGATCCTATTGCAACATTTAACAGATATGCACAAATAACAGTGAATATTGCAGATTTAGTAGATTACTCTCAACTTTAACAAATCAGAATGCATATTAATATTGCACAGAATTGGCTTTATTATGATATTTTAACAGTTCACAACACATTGAGAGTGAAGACTATCTTCTAATCATGCTCCTAAGATCATAAATGAAAAGATATTTTATTTTTGATGGTTACTGAAAACTCAACAAGATTTGGACCAGTGCCTTAATCCATTGGGACCGAACAAAATGCTTAATAAACCATGATTAGAGTTGCACTTATAATCATAAATATTCAAGCATTACTCAAACATTCAAATTCGTTACACCACATAATAACATATCATACTTCAAATAAACCACTGCACTTCTCAAATAACTATAGCAACCCACAGTAAGTATTTTAATTCTATCCTTGAAAGAAAACTAATTGTGCATTACACATTCACGAGGAAATCATGAAGATGAATTTATCTATTCTTAACAGAAAAATTCACACAATTAAGAAAGAAGATTGCAGGAGACAACACATGGTGATATTTTCATTAATTCTTGCAAATGTGCAATCTACAATCCATTAAACATATGACTCAATCAAAATTCCTGCAAACTAATGTATGCTCACTATTGTCTACCCAATACAAAATCCAGAAGTTTCAGAACCCTTTGTAAATCAAACCTGAATTCCCTTTATAGAAACAGGGAGCAAAAACAAACTTCTGGTTGATGACGCATGTCAAAAAATGGTTACATCGCATAGAATATGCCCTAAGGCATCTTTTCAAAACCATAATAGAAAAGAACTCCACTCTCTGCAAAAAGATCTTGCATGGAAAACAATGCTGGACCACGCTGAAGGATGCATGCATATCAGAAAACTAGTGTAGTTGATGAGGCAAAAACCGGTACTGTGATTGAATAAGCAAGAAGGTGATTGAAGATTCCGCCTAGCTGGATGAGCACAACTTGCAATCATTGTGAACCTATAACATCCAGCCTTCACAAAAAATCTGTAACCTATGACCTGGCAAATGCTTGATTGCTATAAAAACACTTTATCCTTATTGTCCTTCTTTTTTCTTCTCCGGGTCCACCTCCTCCACTTGGCAGTACTTTTCATGCCAACTGTGCACTGTAAATCCTATGGTCCAATTAAATTCTTTTTTTGCTTTTACCCTGCCTAGAGATTGTTTACATTTGCCATCCACAATTGATCTCACATTTGTAACAAACTTTGCATAGGTTGAATCTGTTGAGATCAATTTGTCTATTGCACTGTAGTATACAGACTCAATGAGGTAGTCCCCGTTTTCCATCTTCTGAATAGCAACATCTACAATTCCCTCATACTCTTCCTTCCATTCGTCAAATTCTCCTTTTGCAGAACAGGTATGGTCCAGTGTTTCATCTAATTAAATATCCTTACCTTGTCCTTCATTATTCCAATCTTCCCTTCTAAATATTGAAGTTCATTTACAAGGAGATCATATGTCTTGCACAAGTTCTTAATTTGTTGGGGCATGCCTGGTGTGTATCTGGCTGCAAGCTTAAGTTGTTGAATCTCCCCCGTTAACAATTTCTAGGTTTCATTAATTACTCAGCTCATTTAGGAAATTGTCACACTGATTTTTAGCCTCAGAGATCATGAGAAAGGAACTATGAAAATCTTGCAGCCTATCAAGAATAGCCTTTAGTAAATGGGAGAGTGTGCCTCTTACCATTGTCTTCACCTTTTCCCTAGCTGTTATCTTGGCTTGAGCAACTTCCTCAACCTTTTCCTTTAATTTATTGTCAGCTTCCTACAACTCATTCCTGAAAGCATTTAATTCTTCTGATATGGAAGAAGTTTCATCCTGTTCCATCGTGATCTCTTGACGCGTGTATGTCTTCTTTTCCAATGCTATCCTTAATTGTGCATTTAGCATCGGGACCTTTGTATATGCAACATGAATTTCCGCTCTTTCCTCAAGGAGTGTATTGAGCTGCCTTTCTTGCAATTGAGTTGCATCCCTTGTAAGCATGGCTGCATGCATTGTGTGAGTGGCTGCCTCATATGCACTGGTATCCTTCAAAGTCCTTACAATTGCCCCTTCCCCACCCCTCTCTTCTACACCAATGAGCAATTGAGGCCTGCTTGTACTTGGAGCTCTCACTCATTGTGCCAATGCCTTCAAGGTTGGATGGTAGCCTGTACCAGTAAGTCCTCCACCCTTTTCAAATTCAGAAACAAATAGCGGGTCCTTTTTTTGTCTTATTTGGTCCAACAAGAACACTTATTCTAAATTCCAACCAGGAATTAGTAACATACCACTCTCCTTTACAAATTTCTTGGCGTCATCTGGACTTAGGTGGCTGAGATCAATGTCATACATAGTTGTGCCCTCTGGAATCCCTTCTAGCAGACCCCTCACTTTTAACCACAAGGCCTTGAATTCTGATTTGTTTTTAAAATCATCATCAGAAATGAAAACTTGAGCAGCCAAGGCTCTTTCATCATCCTCATTCTCCTTGGGTCTCATCATTTCCATAACTTTAACCGGCAATCTTTCCATAGAAATACCCATCCACCCTTAAATCTTCATGACAAAATTTTGATGAAATGCCAAGTAGTTGGCTTTATCACAGCTCCTGTCCCACAGGTAGCAGCATCTTTGAATTGGGAAGGCCTTTCCTTGGCTAATCATAAAACTTCAACTTTAATTCTTTACTCCACTCGTATTTGTGTTGGAACAGGATCAAGTGGCACAACAGAGATGAGTAGTTAAAATTAATGTTTGCAGGGTTCTGCTTGATCCCTTGTAAAACTTCATGAATTTCCTTTGAGATGTATGATGCAAAATCATATTCTAGATTGACATATTTATGCTGAATTCTCATGGCCATCAGCATTACTCATATTGGGACCTTGTCCTTTGCATCAATGCCTAAGATTTGGCATAAGGCATAATAAGTTTTAACAAAATAATGCTCAAATTTCTTTACCTCAAAAGGCTCTATCTCAAAAGAAGGAATAGGAATAGGCTTGAACTGCTAATCCTTAATTCTGAACAATGACACTTCCTTTTCTTTGTATGTCCTCTTATTCTTGCCATAGTTTGTCTCAAATTTTTCTTTGTCTATCTCAACTAGTGCAAGTCTAATTAGCTCAAAACATTCGTTGATAGCAGCAGCACTATCATCTACCAAAACATAGTTTCCTGCATTCCTGACTGTTCTAGATGCATGATCATACCTAAGAGCTAGGTGTCTGATTAAGTCAACAACAATGAAGACATCTGGTACAATCAATTTGGCCATATCCAGTATCCATGCGTTGCACTTAGGGATTGGTTCCTCCCTATTTTGATAGAAATACAAAAATAATGACCAACCCCTTTCTGGGAGCATTGCATCTCCACAATGTGCACACACATCCATGAAATGCTCTCCATCTTTTGTACTCATTGTGGATGTTGGAAGAACCTCCAAAAGATCATGTTGAAAAGAAACCTTCATGGCAGCAATTTGAGGTGCTTCTACATTGACCTCTAGTGCATGGGCATTTTCCTCTAGCCTTTCCAAAGGCACCCGATGTGCGTCCCCAAAGATCCAGTACTTGGCTCCCCTGTCACAGGTTTATTTTCCTTTTTCTTCCTAGGAGCCCTAGGTTTCTTTTCCTTCGGCATGGATTGCTCTCCAGTCTTAGCCTTCCTTTTTCTGAGCTTTTGGCTTTGCAGGCTGAGCAACAACATCTTCTACCTGTGGAACTTCTTGATGCACGGGTTGTGAGGGTTGTGGAGGTTGATCTTTGACTATAATTACAGGAGGCTGAGTTGTGGATTTCTGCACTTTCTTGCTCATCTTCTCCTTCCCCTTCCCCTTCCCAGAAGAATCCTCTCCCTGTCCTTTCTTAGGCATTTTGGACACAAGTACTATGCAATATAACACAATCTAGGGCTTCTATATTTCCTTCTTAGAACAACCTTTAGCAAATTACAACCCTAAGCTTTTCAACAACGCAATATAACACAATCTAGGGCTTATATATTTCTTTCTTAGAACAACCTATAGCAAATTACAACCCTAAGCTTTTCAACAACAAATTCCTTTCTTTCAGAATGCAATCGAGATGGATGAGATCAACTTACTATTTTTTGTTGGCCTAAAAGTTATGAAAACTTTTTGAAAGCCCTTGCTTTGTAGATTGCAAACCCTTCGCTTTTACGCTCTCAGCAACAAACACTTCAAACTTCAATTGTCAAAGTAAAGAAAGTACCCAAGGTAGAATTTATTTTGCATTTATTCTTGCTTTCTTTTTGTCAACTTGACATTAATGGCAACAACTTGGGCTTGAAGTTTGTAGCCGTGTGTAATTTATAAAATGGGCTGTTGATGCATCCATGTTAGCAAAATCCAATGGCATGACTGAGTTTGACTGCCACCGTGGACAACAAATGACCAAAACAAGTGTAATAAATTATACTCTGCGAGCCTGCACAACAACAACTATCTTCCTTTGGTTTACCCACGCGGGGATGCAGGGTCATCAATATACCATAGGTTCTATTCACTATTTTTCTCCCCGCAAACCCACCTTACATCCTTCATTAAGAGCCATGCCATCGAAAGGGTGCGAAGTCATCAATTGTTAAATTAATCTCATCAACTTAACAACACCCTGCGCACCTGCGATACGGTTATTTCATTATGGTATCACCCCTCAGGGAGGCAGGGTCCCATAAGCACTTTGAACTCTTTTACCAATTATACCCTGCTCACCTGCGCCATATTACATTTGGGACATCAGACCACTGCGGGGACGCGGGCATGGGCACCATCATAGATCACCATTTGATCCCTTTAACCCCCACTAACCCACACAACACTGTTCGAACTTGGACTCACCCTTGCGGGTATGTGGGGTCCTAGGCTTCGTTCATTTGTTGTCACCTTGCTCCCCCGCTCTGCATTTTCTACATGGTAATGTTTCCTCGTGGGGTCCAAGGAAAACCCTTAAGATGTGTACCCCCCGCATGCCTGCACGTATATTTTCTTTTCAGTGATACTCCTTGCAAGGACGTGGGGCCAAGTGTTTCTTTACCACAATGGCTGGAACATCTTGCACCCTCACATGTTCTTTAGCATTTGCCTTCACCACCGCAGGGACGCGGGGGAAAATGTACCGATACTTGGCTCAACCCCGCTTACCCGCATGATATACAACTTGTCAAATAAAAGCAATGTGGGGAAGCGGGGGGGAAATAAAAACAATGACAAAATGCGACTTACTTGCCAAGCCGGTAAGACTCTAAGGGGAGACATACGAGGGGTCGGTTTCCTAATGACAATACACTCATGTTAAGTTACTTCCAACCGGTTATAAAGGTCATCATTCAAACACAACGAAGCTTACCAAGGTATAGGAAGAGACCATCACTTAGCCTTTTTTTTGCATTTGACAATACCCTTTTAGAAAACCTAAATTGCAACCCTAACCAGGGGATGATAAAATTGAACAGTCCTAACAAATACTATCTTGAAGTTTCTTTGCTGTCATTGCAGACTATGTTTCTATATCTACTGAAAAACGCTGTTGTAACTTTTCTTTAGTTTTTGATGGTAACGTTGTTCTCACTCAGATTTTTAAATGTCTTTTTATTTTGCTGCCTTTTTGACCTCTGATCCATTTTTTCCTGATTAAGGTTATGGCTCTTTGTACAAGTCTCTTTTACATTAAAATTCAATCCTCTATTAATTTCATAAAAGGGGTTGTGAACAATTGAAGGTTGCAGTTTTTCTCTGAGGGATGTCTAGTTGTGTCCTATAAACTTCTTTTCTAAATCTCCAAGAATAAGTTCCTTCAACTTTTTGATAAAATGTTGCATTTTTTGTTAAAATCGATATCTTTACTAACAATAAGTTTTTTGTTGGTTGTGTTAGACTCTAAGCTGTAGCCAAAAAGTTACGTTTTTTGACTTTTATCTTGTTGCATTAGGACTGTGAACATACATTCTGTAGTAAAAAACTCTTCAAAGTTTTCTGATGTATAGTGCTTATCTTTACCATGCTTCTTTGGGGATCATGTTTATCATTGATTTGGTAGGACTTGAATTGAGCAAGAAAATTTATTATGCATAGCTTCAGCCCAAAACTCATTGCCTAACTTGGACCTTTTGAACACAGCAAGTTATCTAAATGTTTGATCTGTTTTACCTCTGCAACTTTGTTTTGCGATAGTGGGTAAGTTGTTTTTCACTTTCTAATATGGCTGCTTGTTGCGAGAAAAATTCGAATTTGATTGATATGAGTTCTTCCATTTTATTTTTCCAGAGAGTACCATTATACCTATACTAAATCTTTAAACTTCAAAGGCATTCAAATGGTTATGGCTTCTATTTCAGAAGATATATTTAAAAGTTTCTTCGATTATAATGAATGGAGGCTATGAAATATTTGTTTTTGTTATGCCCCTAACCCTATAATGTCTATTGGGTTATGGGAAGTCGGCTTTTGGCCATCTTAACTCTTTATTAAGTCATAATATCATTATTTTATTGTTATTTAGTTATTTAGGTCAGCCTAGGGCCTATATCTTACTGGCCTGAGTTATATCCTTCGCATAATTATGGTATATATAAGAGATACAGGTTAGTAATTATCATTACATTGTGTCTTATGATCTTGTTAAAAACTATTGGAGGTAATCCCCTCAAAGTGGATTAGGAGGTTCCCCCCTCTAAGTGGCATAATATTATCAAGTATTTGCAGTATATTTCATATTATATTCTTCTCGTGTGCAAGTTATTTCATTGCAAGCAGTGTTAAGAACTTAAGAGCATGATCTTGGCATTTGTGAAGGCAAGTCATTTTTTCAAATTTTGGGGGTCATTTTGTGAAGTGCACCTCTCATATATTTTGTGAAATTTTTCCTAATATTTGCAAGGTTTTTCAATAATATATTAAGGCGTCTACAATAACAATTTCAAAGAGATTGGAGCCAAATTAAGCTATTTATCTCATAATTAGAGTTTCTATTAGGAAGCATGTACTCTCATATCTGGACCCTTATATTTTTTGGATTGTTAAAGGTTTTTCAATAATATATAGACTCTAGAGACATTTACAGTAGTTTTTTTAAAGAAATTGGAGTCAAATGAAGCAATTTTTGCAGAATTAGGGTTTCTACCAAAGTTTTTTGGGAAGAACATATCTCTCAGATATGCGTGAACTTTTTCCTAATATTTAAATGCTTTATCAAGAATCAATTGAAGCATCTACAATTTAAATTTCGAAGGAATTGGAGTAGAAATACACAGTTTTTAGTATTTTACAGAATTAGTGTTTCTAACAATTCACTCTCAAGGCTGAAAATAAGCTAATTTCCTGGATACTTTTCTAGGTATTTGCGATCTAGGCCTTGATAAGTTACAGTAAAATTTCAGATTATTTGGATTTTGTATGATATATTGCAAAAAAAATAAAAATTCTAGAACTTCACAACAAAAAGTAGCAAAAGGGAAGAGAGAAAAGGAACAAGAACAAAATGTAGAGCAAGAGTAAGAACAAAATGTAGAGCAAGAGCAAGAGCAAGAGCAAGAACAAGAAGAAGAAGAAGTAGCAGCAGCAGCAAAAGAAGAAAAAGAAAAAGCAGAAAAGGAGATGAAGAAGAAGAAAAAGGTGAAGTTAGCATTGAGAACAATGCCTTGGTAAAGAGGTGGGGACTGCCATGCCCCTATCCCAATACTGTGTATTGGGTTATGAGTAGTTGGCTTCTCACCCTATAGTGTGTATTGGGTTATGAGTTGTTGACTTTTGGCTGCCTTAACTCTTAATTAAGTCGTAATATTGCTAAATATTTTTAGTTATTTAGGACTTAAGTCAGTCTAGGGGCCTATATGCTGTTATCTATGTCGGTCTCGGCAATATTTTTGGTATGAGTATGGTATATACAGAAGGTATAGGTTAGTTATTATCATCATGTTGAGTATTTTGTTCACGTTGAAGACTGTTGGTGGTATCTCCCTTGAAGTGGACTACGAGGTTGCTCCCTCGAAGTGGCATATTATTATCAAGTGTTTACAGCATATTTCATATTATATTCTTCTACCATGCAAGTTATTTGAATTTCATAACAGCTTCGCTTAAATTTTTTGTTCTTAGTAGATCAGAAAGATCATTATTAATTTTTGGAATGATATCAAGTATATAATTGCTCAAATGTCATCATCTTTTAACTTTGTCAAAATGACTGGTTTAACAGACTTTTTTTTTCAATCTTTTACAAACCTTAAAACTGTTCTTTTCTTGTTCTGGAGATGTCCAATTCTTTAGAAGGAAAGCATTTTATTTGTTGCAATGCTTTCAAATTTGATAGTGTTGTTTTAATACCTGGTTCCAAAACTTTGTGATTACAGTCTGTGATATGACTGCTTTTTTGGCAAAATTTTTAGTGAAATCCTATTTGCAATCTTCTTTATAGTCAAATTGTTATGTTTTATACTTGCTACATGCAAGACATTTTTTACTACTCCATGTTGGTTTCCTTATTGGGAATCACCATTTCAAATTTTGGGAACTTGCTATTTCAATATGATGTACTCTTGAGCCGTGTCGACCTACTTTTGGTCATCCATGGACATTGGACATTAATATGATTTCTTTCTTTGTGTGTTCAGTCATCAATTAAGGCTGTATCATCCATATTTTTGCTGTGAAGATGTTAGAATCATTTGTCTTCCACTGTGACATCTTTGGTGTGCCAGAAATCATATACTAGACCCCCTGCAATGTAGGATTAGACTACCTACCACACCTGAAAACAACAATATTAATAGACTACTGACATTACATACTACAAACTAACATAACGTGAATTAGCACATAGAACTAATATAAGAATTTAGATTATAACATAACTTGTAGTTCTAACACCAAAATTGGACGTTAACCACACAAAAAAACTTTTGGATCGTAATATCCAACATACAATGCATTCCCATGATTTATGCTTACCCCATCTATACAGAAAAGGATGCCTTCTAGCTTGATTCCATTCAACAGAAAAATACTTTCCAATCCAAATAATTCAAATTTATAAAAGTTTGGTCTGCAAGACCAGATTCATGTTATGAAAGGTAAGATGCCTTGGTTCCAAGAACCAAGATTATTTACTACAAAAAAAGGACAGGGCTGCTTAAAATTTATTTGTCATCCAATATCATATTTATGCCTGCTAGATGCTTGTTTATTCCTTTTAAAGCATTTCTTATCAGTGGTTTGCCTATTACAAGGCCAAAAAAGCAGTAACCTCCAAGGACAACTGTATACCTCTTTGTCTCCTTCTGCTAGGAGAAGAAAAACTGCAGCCTTTTAGGCAGGAGTATGGATACCAGAGATTCATAGTCTTCAGCCGAATCGGAATGATTTCTGCTGATAAAATTTGATAACAAACATTCTACTTTCTTTCTAGTCTGTGTAATGACCCCACCGGGTTATCCAATTTCTGTCCTGAAATATTCAATATGTGTTGGAGGAATTTCATCAAACAGTTGGTAAGTAAAGTCTGTTCTAATTTTCTGAGTTCTTGTGTCACAAAATACCACACAAATTGGAAGTGCTATGCATAGAAATTCTGTCAAACATTTATATGGTCATAACATGCTGAAGCGATCACCCATCCCACAGAGACAATTCGTCAAACACTTGGTGTACCACCTCTTGACATAAGTGAATTGCTCTGTTTAGAAAATGGATCTAAGGGTTTTCTGTTACAGACTTAGTAAATGAACCAGGGCAATATTTATATCATGTTTTCATACAACCATTTGATTTCAGACTTGCATATAATCAGATTGGCAAATATATCAGATTAACAAATGATAGCAGCATAGAAATCAAATGTTATTTTAACAGACATGGAAGTTACAGATTTCTATTTAATTCCAAATGAAGGTCAACAAATCTTCCCTCATACCCAATAATTTCATTGCTTGAATGTAGTTTCTCCACCACAGTGATGAACATCCAATATAGAGGTGATTGTGAATCCCCAATGGTATGTGCTTGGACCTGGGTACTAACTGCTGAAACTAGAAAGCTCAAACTCCGATCAGTCTGCCCTTGAAGGTTGATGCCAGCCTCTAAGGGACTCACGTGGGCAGTAATGGTGGACGGCAGCCTTCAAAAACTCCACACAATGGTGATCTGTATGCTGCGTTCCAATAATCTTAGCCGCCTATGCCAAAGTCTGCATTTTGTTCATTGATAACTCTTTCAATCTCTCCTAAGAGCTAAACATTTAATCCCAATCATGGCTCTATGGTGAAGCCATTGATATCTGCAAAGATCGATGGATCTTTCACCATCTCGGATTGCTGCGATTCAAGAAGAATATCTTTCTTCCAAGCTAAGAACATTGAGACCCTTGCACTTCTCTTTCACAAGCCAAATATCCATGCATAATGGATCGTTTTTCACCCTTGAGCTTTTATAATTCTCCTCAATGCAAATCGACCAGGCAGCTTCTCAATCACATTTCACATAACTTAAAACATATTTGCTTTTGTTCCTTATGCGTTGACTTAAGAAAAACATTAAATAGGCCCCCTTATTATTATTACATCCATTTAATGCATTTTAGAGTCAAATTGGCCCCACTCATTAAATAACTTTATATTATAACTTCATAATGACTTTATCATTAATAAAGCGACTTTATTAATGATAAATAATATGAATAAGTCCAAATTGAATCATTTGCGAAGTCAATTGAGATTTGGAATCAACCACTGAGTAGACTGTGGGTCCAGGTGCCTTGCAAAAAATAGAAACCCCTCAACATTGACTTACTATAAATAGTAAGTCCCTGAATAACTACTCCAGTCAAGGGTGCCAAATCTCAACACTGCCACCAACCTGTTTAGGTGCCCTGCTAAAGATAGAAATCATGACTTTCTTGAAAGAGACACTTACTATAAATAGTAAGTGTGCCAAACTGATCCAAATGAGAAGAGCAATCCTGAACACTCGTGTCCTCTGAAATGGGAATGAGCCTTTTGTTCTGCCAACTGGGACCCTCTGACCAACTGACTTAGCCTACGAGGGCCAATGATAGGCTAAACCAAACCACCATCCATGGTGAGCTAAAAAGGGGACATTACAGTCTGCGATAAATTTTTTGAGCTACTGAAACCTGTTGCAGAATTGTTGAATTTGTTAAACTGTAAAATATTTAGATTCCTAAAAAGATAATAGTAAGTGTGCCAAACTGATCCAAACGAGAAGAGCAATCCTGAACACTCGTGTCCTCTGAAATGGGAATGAGCCTTTTGTTCTGCCAACTGGGACCCTCTCACCAATTGACTTAGCCTACGAGGGCCAATGATAGGATAAACCAAATCACCATCCATGGTGAGCTAAAAAGGGGACATTACAGTCTGTGATAAATTTTGAGCTACTGAAACCTGTTGCAGAATCTTTGAATTTGTTAAACTGTAAAATATTTAGATTCCTAAAAAGATACCTTGTATTGGTTCAATTGTCCGAAATTTGGGTCTTTGTTTTGAGAGACCAGTCTGTATACAAACACATATATTATATGATCTATAATCATTATGTTCTACCGAAAGGTTCTTGCTTTGACATAGTTTGTGATAAAAAATATCAGTCTTTTGGATTATTTGGATATTTTAAATTTTTTTCTATAATGTGAATTATATTGGGCTTTCTTTGAAAAATCGTTCTTCTGAATCATTGAGGTAAGTCTTGAGTAATCAACTAAACAGTTGTCTTCTAGAGGTACCATGCCTTGCCGTACAGTGTTTGTCTGTTTGTGCAAAGAACAAAATATCCAGGAAATATGGGTGGATGTAGACTTACTTAAAATCACGCACCTGAATCCCTAAATATCATCACTTAATTTATGTGAAAACACTACATATATAAAAAGAACCAAACCAAATAACATATGGCAATCGAAACAGAATTGGGGTTTCATGAATGACAGAATGTCTATATGGCATTTCCACACAGCACCATGGATTTCATTATTTCCCAACCATATTCTAAATCTGTGTCAGTTTCTAAGTTTGGCTACATAACTTAGGAAGAATTAATTGCAGACTTCTCAATCTAAAATTGACAAAGGAATTCTGAAAAAGAAAACTCTGCTAAACCTCTTGTGGAGTCTATAGTTAACAGAAGTTTAAAACTGATATAATGTGTGCATGCCAGTCTTGCTAGGACGAAATGATTTTCTTTGTATTTCCGAGTCCCAACATTTACAATTTCCAAGGAGTTAATATCTGTCTGAATATAATATTCAGAAAGTCTAATCCAAAGATTGGAGCGTAGTGTGGGCTGGTAATGGATATCTCCTATGTCACAGGGTTCGGCGAATTTCATCCATGAAATTCGAAATTCAACGAATTTTTAAAAACCTCAAAAAATTTGCTCCAGTTCGCCTTAAAATTCGCATTGTAAATGGGTTAGGGTTTTTAAATCAAAATGCATTTGAAAAATGCGAGTTTCCTTGGGGTTTTCTACTGATACATCTGACGTGCTTGCTCATGCAAGAGAAGTTATGCCACAGATGGAACACCCTTTTCCATCCAATGCGACCACTACTTCTGACGACAGTATTTGACCAACAGGTGAGTTCGAAGCGAGGCAAGTCTAGCGCGAACAATGGCGACGCAAATTACTTTCACTAACGACGCTGCAGAAGTCCGACGCGACCACTACTTCTGACGACAGATTTTCATCGTTTCAGTTTTGCTTTAGGTTTTTCTTTTCATTTTTCTTTTGATATCGTATGAATATTTAAAAATGCTCTTTTCTTTAGTTTCCATTTCGTTTTTTAATTCTATTAAAATTTTAAAATACTTGTTAAAGTTTTGTTTTTTTAATTTAGATATAGACTTATGTTGTAAAAATTAAAATATTATATTATTTATAGTAATTTTTTCTAAAAAATATTAATATTCAATTATAATATATTTAAATTTAAGATCTTTTCTCTTCCAAAATTATAGTTAAACTAATATAATAATTTATTAGATATATTACTTATATTTAAAAAAAATATTATAAGGCGAATTTAATGTCGAATTTTTTTCCGAATTTTTATTCTTGTCAAACTTCATCCGAATTTTATTGTTGCCGAATTCGAACCTTGTGACTTAGGATATCTCTATGTACAAGCCTTGTGTTCTAGCTTTCTTACTTACAATGTTGCAGACAAACAATTATGCTAATTGTTGACATTTATATTTTCATAAATTTCTTAAATCTCTGGACGAAATATCAAATATGTTCTAGACATCATACAGTCAAATATCTGCAAAGATTTTAAAATATCCAGATGGGCTGCAATGGATGACTCACGGATGTGACATCAGTGTATTTTCATTGGTAGTGCCCTCAACATATGTCTCAGGCATGGCTTTCTAGTATGAAGTAACTGCAAATTCTGTGTTGACATCTTTCCTCTCATGGCGTAGGTAACACTGCCTATCACAACTTTTTTGCTTGTATTCTCTTGGATGGATACTGTCTGTGCCTCTGGACAAACTGTTCTTGGTCATTGAATTACATCTGTCTCAGTGATTTCTTGCATGGGTGTGGCATTCTCTATTCTGCTGTGAGGACAATTCAAAATTTCTGTTCAAAGTGTTGCTGGCTTAAACCTGCAATATTTGTCAGGAGAGAATGGTACCTGGTGTCATTCTGGTGAGCTTTTGCTACATTGAAATTTCCGTTGCCTTGAATTGAGAAATTCCTTGGTTTGATGTAATTTGCAACTTATTGGTGAGTTAACCCAACTGAGCCTCACATTGGTTATTGGGCCATAAGTTTTCTCAACTAACCCCTTGTTGCACCAAGAGCCACGAGACAGCTCAGCTGAAAATCTTCTGATAAGGTCATAGATACTTGAGGTGATTAAACAGCTCATACATGGTTGTAAAATTCAATATAATCATTAACTGTGAAGATCAACATATATTTTTTTAAGGGATGGAGGAACATAGGAAACATCTAGTGTCTTCTCTACCATGTAGGGCCGGTTCATGTGGCTTCCCCTTGTCCATATCGTCCTCCTGCCCATTCTATCTTTTCCCCAAACCTTGTGCCCATCCCTGACATTTTGAGTGATTTCTCCTTGAAACATCCCTTGTAGAGATCAGATGTCCACTTTTTTTTGGGTTAAAAAAAATGGGTGAAAATAAAAAAATATCTGGCTGGAATGGTGAATTTAAAAAAATTTCTAACAGTTGCTATACTTGAATCATTGAGTATTGAATTTGATGCTTCATGTGAATGTCTAAACTTGAATCTTGATGCCATGTACAACTAAAGTTGTAAAAAGTTGAATTCCTTAAATATAATTTTATATGCCGCCTTCCCATAAAAAGGCCTTTTGAACTGCTACGAGCATCCTGGAAATGCTATGGAACATAGTGGAAAGGCACTACTGGCTCTTTACTAACATGCACATAGGTGGCATATGCTTGTGCTTTTTCTGTGATATAAATAAATGAGCACATAGTTCTTTCTTCATTTTGATCTTTAGTTTTACATTTTTTAGAGGAGAGCAAGCTTTTATGCTTTGGCAGAGTCCTCTGAGAGTAGCATTATTGCCGTGGAGAGAAAGGATACATATAATTTTTTTTAGTTTATATGGGTGAAATAGTGCCTTTGGTAAGCCTTGATATTGAAATTACTATGCTCTCTCTATTATGCAGGTTGGAGCTCATGGAACTGGAGCAAGGTTACCACCTGTCGATGAGCAGGTAGTCAGTATAAAACTGGTTACCCCAGCTAAAGGAACAATTGATCTTTCTGCAGAAGAGGACCCTGAGCTGTTTTATCTGGCTCGTTGTGGGTTAGGTGGGCTTGGGATTGTAGCTGAACTAACTCTTCAGTGTGTCCCAAGACATCGGCTTGTGGAGCATACATTTGTGTCAAATATCAAAGAAGTACGAAAAAAGCACAAGTATGAAGTTACGCTACGAGTTCCTTTCTTTTGTGTTTTTGTAAATATATTTCTTTATTTGCTAGTAAAGTTTTGGGTTTTGTTTCTAAGCATATTGATGGATCAGTAATTATCTATTACTTCCTTGGATATGCTTCATATTTTTATTGAGGGAAATTGGCTTTGGGTGCATACCATGATAAAATATTATGTTCTATGACTTTCTTTTTTCATCTGCTTGTGAACAGGGATACATGGGAATATGTCATCAGCCTCATGTCTGTATCCCTAGTGCTGAACCTGAGAGATGTGGATGACAGGATGCCGCCTGGCTGTCCCTTGTCCACTGGGGAAAGCCAGGACACATTCTGTCAAAAAAAATTTAATAGAAAAAAAATAAGCCAGAAAATAAACATGTGGTGGCTCACAAGCCCCAACACACCCTTTTTGGAACCTTAAACACACCATACATGTAACCACTCACACATTGGCATTGCCACTGATAGTGATAATCATCAAAATCATTTTCCTTTATGCATCTGTGAATTTGAAAATAGGGAGGGAGTATGGATAATTTATGACTAGTCACCTTTGAATATTCAGATTCCAAAGACAAATGAAACTCATGGATTGAAGGCATGGAATTTAAAACATATACTGCTTGAAGGAAAATATAACGATTTTCTAAAAATCTACAAATTGCTCCAAAGCTAAGTTGCCAGTTCGGGTTTGAGAACCTGGGTCGCCAGTATGGCAAACTTTTGAAATGGGGTTTTGGGTCACTAGTACAAAAACAATGTAATATATATATATATATATATATGCAGCCTAGAAGCATGAATTAGGATTAGAATGTCACATAGTATCATATAAATAACAAAAGCACCATAAATTTGTAAACATGGCATCATATATTTAAAGGACTGGACTAGGAGTACCTGCAGCAGGAGTACCGGACCAGGACAGGTACCGGGTTCGAACTGGACCAGTACCAGGCACTTCAGGGGGCGAACCCAGTAACTAAGTTCCAAAGGCACCTAAGGAAAGTTGGATGTAACAGTTTGCTTGATATGTTTTGAATCTTTTGATGCTTTCCAAATAATGTGCCATTGGGTCACATGCTCACAGCCTCACACTCTTATTCTCATTGTGTTCCAAAGTAAGAAACATGGCGACGTTACGTTCATGATCAGATCAATTTGATTGTTGGGTAGTATTCTTTAGCTATTTAGTTCTATAGAGTATCAGAATGGGCATGTCATATTTTCAATGCTTCTATTTCGTCTGTTAATAATTATTAATTAGGGGTCACCGTAGTTGGTACATATTCTCTTGTCTCCTTAACAATTCTCTAGAAACATACTATGTACTTTTTTAGCCATCTATTTTAGACTCGTATGAATATGTAATATTTGGAAAACGAAATTGAATCTCATATATTTTAATCTCCCCGTGTGTGTGTGTCATCTGCAAAAAATGGTCTCTAATCGTGTTATCCCTGAAATATGTCCTGCAGTCCCCTACTTTCCTTGGTCCAGATACACTGTAGAACATAGTTTATAAAGTTATCTTCTATAATGAAGGAGTGAACATAAATACGTGGATTTACTTTTCCTATACTCTACCAGAAACTATTTAATGCCTCTTTCTATTGCTTCAGCTTATGTGGGCTCAATCCTTATTTCCCTGATAAGGATAGGAAAATATTTCAAAATGGGGCCTTTAGAGATTGAAATTTTGTAGTAGAAATATAACAAAGTAATGACTTAGTGGTGGGTGGGATCGTTGAAGTGGTTTGTTGTAACCCATGGGTCACTTGGCAGCTTCTTCATGACAGTTTTATGACAGCTTATTAATGAGGCATTCATGACAAAATGTGAGCTATTTTGGGGAAAGAATCTAAGTAATTTTTTGATTGCTATTTTGGAAGGGAAAGTGGGGCATTGGAATTTGTGTCCTACTGGTGCTATATATTGAGATGCATGGTTGCCTTCGAGACATTTGCCAATTTATTAGGCTTTTCTATCATAGTCTGAACTTTGTATTTAGCTATAGGTTTTGAGGACAAACCTTTAAATTCTAGAGATTAAAGGATGAAACCCCTTTGGTTTCCTAGAGATTGGTGGGCAAAAGCTCTTTGATATCTTGAGTGCAATTTCACTCAGAGGTTATTATTAACACAAAAGTTTGCACCCTTGTTTAGGTGATGGTTAGTGACCTAAACAACCTTGTGAAACATGGAAACAATCTCTCAATGTGGGGCTTGATCAATGAGATTGAATCTCCGGAGAAGGTCGACTTCCTTTACAATTCGGGTGCACGTAAACTACTACTTTTGAGGAAAAGGGAGGAGATGCTGAAAAGAAAGGGGAGGTGATACACTAGATTGAAATATGATCTATTGTTTCTAACTATTGCACTTAAAGCTCAATAAAGATCACAAAATAACACTACTCTCTGTATTTATCAACCTTAGAACAATATGAAAGTTAAGAATCAATGCAACCAGGCAAAGAATACAAGTATTCACTGAACAAGATTGATTGACTTAGATTAACACACTCATACAGTACTACAGATGATGAAATATGTCCAAATAATAAGGCAGAAAGACTACACAAGCTTATTTGGGTCAAGAATAGGTAAATAACAATAATTTCTATTGAATAACGCAAATATACAATTACAAAAGAGAATTCTGTAAAAGAACTAGAAAAAGAGATCCTTAAAATATTTACAAACATTGCCTTTATAGATCAGGCATAACTCTAATTAGGCAATGAAGTTCAAATCCTGACTCAGGGTTGCGTTATAGAAAGATCAGAAAAGATTAGAAGAAATCCGATTGCTGCAAAATGAGCACCTAGAAGTGACAGGAAGAGGAAGCCATAATAAATACCCTTGCAAAAAAAGGAAAGGCCATCCCTCTGTAAGCACTGGCTAATTACTCTTATGGCGTGTAGGGGTGACTCTCGGCTATCTGCAACCATAATGGCTATGGGATGATTGGGTGAATCTGCTGGAAGCCATACTGCAGTAATGGCGCTGCTTGAATTTCTGGTCGACAAGGGCAGACAAGTTGAATGCAGCTGAAGAGTAAATGCGATCGACCTCTGTTTTGTTCCTTATCGACACAACTCCTTCAATGAAATCTCTGTGTTTGTTGGCGCTAAAGTGACCTCGTTGATCATCGGCAGGAGTCCCCCTGATAACCAACCATCTTTGATGAGTGAAATGACCTGTTGTAAAAGACCATCGAACATTGGCGAAGCCCAGAAAAATTCCGCCGACAAAGATATTGCTTCTATCACTGCCTCTGAAGATATTGGCGAGACCACAAACGAGCTTCCCCGATGAGATTCGTTGGTATAACACACTGCTGGCCTGATGGATTTGGTCCCTTCCGATAGTCAAAGCTACGCCGACAAGGAGACTCATTGGCATAACATACACCGATGACACTTTGAACAATCCAACGTTCACCTCGCAGCCAACCTTGTCGGCACAACACTCACCAATGCAATTCCATCGGTGTAACTAACACTATCGGGCGACAGGATTTTGTCACTTCCGATCGCCGATAAAGAGACTCATCGGGGTGACTTAGCTTGACGACATCCATCGGCATAACACCGCCCATCAGAACACACAAATTGATCACCTTCGATGTCTCGATGAAGAAATTATCGACAAGACTTACGCCAATGGCCCAAAGGATGACCGTTTCAGCAAGACCCAAAGATGTTTTGCCGAAACACCTCGCCTATCGCCACCTTTGAACCGCGTATTGGTAGGACCTACGTCGATGAAGTTCATCGATGTAGCTAATACTATCAGAAGGCGTGATTTTCTTATTTCCGATCGCCGATAACATCTCGGTTGGCAAGACTCTTGCCGATAAACCTCATCGGCAGAACACGAAGCCAGCTATGCCGATATCCCACCTTGAAGCCCGATGAACAATCTGCTTGGAATTTCGGTGAGATCACAAATCTGCCTTGCCTAAAATATGCCTTAGATCCCGTTGAAGCATTGCAAGACCATATTGGTGTAACATGAGGGATGCTACACCGAAATGCCTGATCTGAAGCATCCCATAGGATTTAGTTTTTCCATTTGCTCAACTAGAACCCTGTGAGGAGAGAGCGATCTGAGGACTCGAGGGTGAGCAAAAATGATCAACATTTCTGGTGACTTAAGGGGGGCACTTGATTGCTAAGTGCAGAAGACCAGCAACCTGGCAATCCATTGGGCATGGAGTCTTAATTGGTCTAACTTGCAACTTCTCTGCAATTGAACAAAACTCAAAACTGCCACTTCTTGGAAGTAGCTGTGCTCATGCACATATGGAAAACTGGAAATCTACTCTATTATGTACAAGTATTTACAAACAAAAATTAAACAAAGCCATTAACTGGCTTGTTGAAGTAGCTTCCTTTCTTCCTCATCTTGAAATGCTTGACATACCCAAGAATTATCCTCCCACCATCATCCAGTTGGCTGCACTAAATTGTTCTACCTGAAACTGATGGAAAAGGGACCCCCTTATTTGGTCGTAATGCTTGGTCTGATGGATTAAATCATCCTTATCACTCTTCCATTTCTGAAGGCTAGAAAGCTTTCATCTGCCTGTTGTAAGAAGAACACTTGTTCCAACTGATCGATCTGCTCTTGCTGCCCAAAATCCTTCACTGATGTTGGCCCAAGTAGGACTTCTTCATTATCAGCAGTAAAACCAGGGAGCTCATAAAAAACAGTCACCGTTTCGTCATTTTTCCCATTAGAAACAAAAAGCTCATTGAGCTATTGTCCCCTTTATTCTCTTTCATCTTGGATTAGGTTCGAAACAACAACACCCTGCTCATGGATAATGTAAATCCCCAGCCCAAACTCATCCATATCTCTGAATGGATCTAGTTCATGATGCTCAGTAGCCGACTCATCCATAATCAAATCTGGAATCCCTTCAACAAGGGTATTTCCTCATCATAAAAAGAACAATTCATGTTTCCAGGATTAAGCATGTAAGGCTCTACATGATTGATGGCGAGGGGTTCGGCCTCTATAGAAGATTTAGTGCCATATCTAGTTCTAAAAAACATGTGGGACCTATCAAAGGCTATCTACCCGCCTATCGTAGAAGTGAAATCTCTAGATAGGCAGATGACAAAGTGTGTAGGGAGGTTTATGACTGATATGTCTTGCAAGACAGTGCAACCAAGGCATGCATGAAGGCCAAATTTAAATCTTTTAATACCCCTATAGTCTTTATAGAAGTGCCATCTAGTTGGACAACCCCCTTAGTCACAGGTTCATATTTTATGCCTAGAAGACCAACAACCCTTTTGGGCATGACTGAGGTACTAGCACCCGAATCTATCACGCAGTTATGAACTATTTTATCTCCTATGACCAAAGAGATATAAAAGGGAGGTGATTTAGTTTTCTTACTTGGATTTTCCTCCTATTTGGGTTGTGTAGGGTTGGCTGAAGCTGATGATCCAGTTTTCATTGATATAGGAGCAACTTTAGACTCCACTAGCTTCTTGTTACTCTGTTCTTTATTCTGAATTTTAGATTGGGGCAACTACCTTATCTGGTGTCCTTGGGGCTGTGGCGTATGTGGCTGCAACATCATTGCTCCCTTGATTCGTACCTCAAAGATTAGTCTTATGAAAATTAGCATAAGAAGCATCTCCATACATCTCGGCTTGATATCCAACATTGGACTGATTTGTATCATATTGTTGTCCTGAAGTTGTTTGTCCCTCTTGCACAGTCAAAGCTTGAGAAGATTCTCCTCTTTGGCATGCACACTAATCATAAAATAGATGGCAAGTGGCACACCATCCTTGCTCTTGAGCAAGATTATTCTGTGTTGTGGCAACTGTCCTTGTTAAATTTGGAGCTGTAGGGGACACATTATTGAAAGGCTTATTCTGGCTCCATGAAATTTGTCCTTGATTTGGTGGCCTATTGAATGAAGAATTTTTCAGTGTTACCCGGGGACGTGTCCCCGGCCTAAAACCCCCCATTTCCGGGACGGGGGGATGGCTGGGGGACATCCCCACCCCGTCCCCAAAATCTGGAAAAAACTTGGGGACGTCTCGGAAACTTGGGGATGTCACCTCAAAAAAATGGGGATGGGAGGAAGTACCGGGGATGGTTGGGGAAGCCGTAGCCGTCCCCTGACCGGCCCCTATGTAAAAGAAAAAAAAATAGTAAAAAAAAATTTAAAATGCCCAACCTGCGTGGCATTAGGTTGGACGTCTTGTGTGCCCCTCCATGTTGCTTGCCCTAAAAGCCCAAAATCATGGCTTATTGTTTGCATATGAGCATTTTAAAATTTATTATGTTTTTTTTCTTTTCTCACACAGCAGCAAGGGTTGTAGTTTTCCATTTGAAGCAACAACAGGAAGGATTTGTGCAAGTGATTTCAACATAATAGGAGCAGCAGTGTGCTTCATTTTTCTACATTTTAATTTTTATATTGGACATGAAACTATATGTTAGCACTTTACTACTTTAGCCTTTGGGCATTTTGTATGTTAAACTTAATTTGTTAACATATGCTTATTGACAATCAGACAAGGAATTGATATTTCCGAATTATGAATAAATAATAAACTATAGTTAATACATATTGAGTATTGAATCGGTTACTATTTATTAAATGACATTGAAATGTTGTATGTTAAGGTTTTATGATGTTTAAATGGCATGCTTTGTCCATATTTTTATATGAATATTTAATGTATATTTGCAAATTTCCTTATATATTTGAAGATTTCCCTGTATTCATATAGACGCCCCCTTTGCCGTCTCCCGTCGTCCCCAAAATTGGCAAAAAAATTTGTCGTCCCGGAAACCCGTCCCCCCGTCCCCTGCCGTTCCCATCCCGGAAACTCGGGGTAACACTGAGAATTTTGAGTGTGAGGCTGATAAGGCCTACTACCTTGAGCTTGCTGCCTCTCTAGAGTCACCACCTTTATTCCAATATTTTGCATTGCTGAACTTTGATGGCCAACTTCTTGCTTAATACCTTGCATCTCCATGCTCTGATCTTGAAACTTCTTATCCATATTTTGCATCATAGCTTGCATCATGGCCTCAAGTTTATCTAACTCATTGGAAGATGTAGAGGTTGGTGGAGTAGCAATACGAGGCTGACTTGTGGTGGTAGTAGGAATAGGAGCCACTATAGGTTGATGTGTAGGCATATCTGGAAATAAAGGCATTGGAGGCCTTTGAGCTAACTTTCCTCCTTGAATTAGACAATTTTCTTCTTTTATAGCAATATCGTAAGCGACTGGCATGATATATCTCTACCCATTGTTTGCAACGTGGTAGAAATATTACTGTTAAAAGCTTTAAGATAATGCAAAAAAGCATTACTAGGAGAAGGTTTCACTGAAGCAGGTATTTTGTACCATGTCTTTTGGAATCTATAGTTGAAATTTGTCATGAACTCTTGGGGTGCTCTTTTGATTGTGGTTAGCTGCTCTAAAAGTGATAGGTGATCACTTTTATCCTCGAAACGCTTACATAGTCTTTCTCCTAACTCATCCCAATCATGGATAGAATTATGTGGCTATCCCTTGTACAACTGCAAGGCTTTTCCTTTCAATGATGAAGCTAAAGGCCTAACAACAACATCATCATTTGTAGACATAGATCTAGATGGTGTGTGTGTTGCTTCTGAACTCCTAACTGGTGATAGAGAGAGTCTATTTCTTTTTCTTCTAGAATTTGAAAATGGGAGTTGAACAAACTGAAAATTACGTCTAGAAGATGCCGTTGTTTGTATCCTAGGCATGAATTGTAGCAAACTGGTTTGTGAACTGAGATATAGAGATGGAATCTCCAAGTACTTAAGTTTGAGCCTCTTGAAGGCTTGAATGCTAAGAGCACTACTATCTCCTTAGCATAAAAGTTGAAATCCTTTGTTTGACACCGACAAACCAACATGTTTCCTCTTGTAAGCTTGAATTTGGTCCCACCAGGTGTGCCGAAAACTGTAAACACAAAAGTTTGCACCCTTGTTTAGGTAATGGCTAGTGACCTACACAACCTTGTGAAACATGGAAACAATCTCTCAATGTGGGACTTGATCAATGAGATTGAATCTCCAGAGAAGGCCGACTTCCTTTACAATCTGGGTGCACCTAAACTACTGCTTTCAAGGAAAAGGGAGGAGATGCTGAAAAGAAAGGGGAGGTGATACACCAGATTGAAATATGATCTACTGTTTCTAACTACTGCACTTAAACCTCAACAAAGATCACAAAATAACACTACTCTCTGTATTTATCAACCTTAGAACAATATGAAAGTTAAGAATCAATACAACCAGGCAAGGAATACAAGTATTCACTGAACAAGATTGATTGACTTAGATGAACACACTCATACAGTACTACAGATGATGAAATACGTCCAAATAATAAGGCAAAAAGACTACACAAGCTTATTTGGGTCAAGAATAGGTAAATAACAGTAATATATACAATTACAGAAGAGAATTCTGTAAAAGAACCAGAAAAAGAGATCCTTAAAATAGTTACAAACATTGCCTTTATAGATTAGGCATAACTCTGATTAGTCAATGAAGTTCAAGCCTTGACTCAGGGTTGAGTTATAGAAAGATCATAAAAGATTAGAAGAAATCCGATCTTTGCAAAATGAGCAACCAGAAGTGACAGGAAGAGGAAGCCATAATAAATACCCTTGCAACAAAAGGAAAGGCCATCCCTCTATAAGCACTCGATGATTACTCTGATGGTGTGTAGGGACGACTCTCGGCTATCTGCAACCATAATGGCTATGGGATGATTGGGTGAATCTACTGGAAGCCATACTGCAATAATGGCGCCGCTTGAATATCTGGTCGACAAGGGCAGACAAGTTGTTGAATGCAGTTAAAGGGTAAATGCGACCAACCTTTGTTTTATTCCTTATCGACACAACTCCTTCGATGAAAGCTCTGTGTTTGTTGGAGCCAAAGTGACCTCGTTGATCATTAGCAGGAGTTCCCCTGATAACCAACCACCTTTGATGAGTGAAACGACCTATTGTAAAAGACCATCGAACATCGGTGAAGCCTAGAGAAATTCTGCCGACAAAGATATTGCTTCTATCGCTGCCTCTGAAGATATCGGTGAAACCACGTGCGAGCTTCCCCGACGAGATTCATCAGTATAACATACACTGTCTGCCCATTGGATTTGGTCCCTTCCGACAATCAAACCTACACTGACAAGGAGACCCATCGACGTAACATACACCGATGACACTTCAAACAATCCAAAGTCCGCTCTGCAACCAACCCCGTTGGCACAACACTCGCCAATGCAATTCCATCAGCATAACTAACACTATTGGGCAACAAGATTTTGTCACTTATGATATCCGATGAAGAGATTCATCGGGGTGACTTACTTGATGACATCCATCAGCATAACACTGCCAATCGGAACACACAAATTGATCACCTCCGATGCCTCGATGAAGAACTTATCGACAAGACTTATGCCGATGGCCCAAAGGATGACCGTTTCGGCAAGACCCAAAGATGTCTTGCCGAAACACCTCGCCTATCGCCACCTCTGAACCGCGTATCGACAGGACCTACGCCGATGAAGTTCATTGGTGTAGCTAATACTATCGCAAGGTGTGATTTTCTTATTTCCGATCGCCGGTAACACCTCGGTCGGCAAGATTCTTGCCAATAAACCTCATTGGCACAGCATGAAGCCAGCTATGCCGATATCCGACCTTGAAGCCTGATGAACAATCTGCTTGGAATTTCGGTGAGATCACAGATCTACCTTGCCGAAAACATGCCTTGGATCTCGTTGAAGCACTGCAAGACCATATCGGTGTAACATGCGGGATGCTACACCAAAATGCCTGATTTGAAGCATACCATAGGATTTAGTTTTTCCATTTGCTTAATTGGATCCCTGTGAGGAGAGAGTGATCTGAGGACTTGAGGGTGAGCAAAAACGATCAACAATTACATTTGTATTTTCAAAGCTTTGTTTGGATTTCAACATAAATTTTGGTATTTGTAGCAATTTGTATTTCTGAACTGGAATCTTCAACATACTGTGAAAGCATATGTTTTGCAATCATGAAACCATTTGCTTAATTGGAACCCTGTGAGGAGAGAGTGATTTGAGGACCTGAGGGTGAGCAAAAACGATCAACAATTACATTTGTATTTTCAAAGCTTTGTTTGGATTTCAACATAAATTTTGGTATTTGTAGCAATTTGTATTTTTGAACTTGAATCTTCAACATACTGTGAAAGCATATGTTTTGCAATCATGAAAGCAACATTATAATGTGGACAAAGCTTTTATTCCTATTAGTGGTTATTCTTTGGAGCTTCAACATGTTATACTATTTGTGCATCCACTGCTACATCTTTTTGGGTGTTGTTATTGGAAATAATATATATAAAAATCATTATTCATTTATTGTAAATTCTCACCTTGCCATCTTGGTATTTGGGTGATTAAAAAGTGGGGAATAATATTATTTACTCACTGTATGCTCTCACATTGCCCTCATAGGATCTTGGTGAGTATGGTGGTAATATTCTAGATTAAGATTGGTGGAGGATGTTACAGTGGTATTAGGGATAACCTTCTACCAACTTGTGGAGTATGGCGAGAAATGAAAGATCTATGGTAGAGGAGGAAAGATCTGAGTGCCTTCAAGACAACTTAATGGGCCTCTAGATGAGGCAAGACAAAAGGATAGACAGGCCATTAGCGAGCCAAGAAAGAATGTCAGCAAACCAAGAAAGATTTTATGTATTATTGACAAGAATTAAAAAGTTTACTAAACAAAACCATTACAAATTTCAAAATTTGAAACATAACATACTTATTTAAATTCAGTTTTCAATATCAAAAGGATTAAACTTGATTGTCATGATACACTATTTACCATTTGACAATTAGTAATCAGTTCACTAATCTGCAATAGAATCAAATGGGTCATTATCAAGTCAAGATTGTCATCAACTTTAACATTAGATGATGGAACCCCATTGCTGGCTACTCGACTCCTCAATAACTGAAGATTGTGCAACAATAGAACGATCCAAGTCAGTATGCTCTGGGTCTACATCCCACAACTTTTTTTCTCCTTGTACTCATCATTTTTTTGAGTAAGAAGGTGCAAGTTGTAATGCATGCATAGTAGATCCTCTGCTTTGCTTGATGCCAATCAATTGCGCTTCACTGAGGGGATGGAGGAGTATGTAATCCAATTCTGTTCAGCAGAACAAATAGCAACATATTGAAGCAAAAGGAGCTGGTCATTTTGTTCCATTGTTCAACACAAATTGACTGCACCTGTTTGAAGAAGGTTTCTTGAGGATCCCGCACTTTTTCATTTATGATGAATTTTATTTTCTCAATCGTTGAGTCTATTCCATCATAAACCTCCCCCAAGCATGGCCTATCCATGTTAGGAAAGCGGATCATGATGGGCTTGGTGAAACTGAGAAGATATTCCACACGATCCCACCAAATGTCATCTAGAATCTTTTTCTTTACATTTGATGCCCTCTCAGTATTGGATTAGCTGCATATGGTCCATGCTTGGGTGATGACCACACTAGAAAGTGCCTCTCAAACCTTCATAAGTCGTCTCAAGACGATTGTTTGGATGCAAATCTAGTCTTAGAAACCTATTTGAAAATTAAGAAGAATGTATATTTCGAATTTTTTAAAATAAATTACTAGAACATAAAATCAAAAAATTGCATTGTTTGAAATTTGAATTACCTTCAATAGCTCTAGCTGCAATAATGATCTAAAAAGTACTGTTGCCAAATTCTTCCTTGGCAACCCCAAAGTCTGGTCCGGTTCTTGCAAAATTCTGGTCCGGATTTTATTCTTGCAAAAGTCTGCCGCAGACCTTCAAAGTCTGCCCAAATTCTGTCAGACGAACCTGGCATGATTTTTTTTGTTTATGGCGAATTTGCAAATCTGCGGCAGGACCTTGGCCGAATTTGGCCAAAAAATGGACTTTTTTGACTTTTTAAAAGTTTTTTTGGTCTATTAAAATAGACCACTAAAAAGAAAGGTAAAACATATGCCATTTGGACTAAAACATTAATATATATGGTGGTGTATTTTGCTATGTTGCTTTACTATTAGCATTTTGGTGTATGAACTTATTTGCTGCTGCATATATATACATATATATTAAAAAACATATGTTTTTGTGCGGACAAACCCAAAACAAATTCGAACCCACCCCCAAAAATTTTTGAACGAATTTTGAACCTGAATCTCCAACCCAAATCCAAACCTGAACCAGGACCGACAACTTAGTAAAAATAGCCTGCGACATGTGGTGGTTTGTTATGAACGTTTGGATCTCTTCAGCTTTGGCATAGACTTGTTTGATCCAAGCTATTTTCGTACCAAACTTCTGTAGCATGAGTTTGAGTGAATGCACGGCACATAAATAACTTCTGTGCAAAACTTATCCTTTTTGAAATGCAACTCCAAATGTCTTCTGCTCTATGTTTATACCCATTCCTCTGCATACAGACATGAATACAAGAAAACTGTTGTCAGAAGTGTTCAAATGTAGAAAAATTGTAATCAAACTGCATGGATGGCATTGAATGAACAATTACTTGGCAATAATTTGAAGAATGACAATCATAATCACAATACAATCAGAGACTCAGACAATGGTTTGATGAAACTGCTTGCAGGGTGCTGATTTTCATTTGTTTCTACAATCTTAGAAATATTTCATCAGACATGATAAACAAGTGCTAGAAATAATAAAATGGTCTCTCAAACAAGAAAACTCATTTATAGTAGACTTTTGACATATCTCTTTTCTTAATATTTTTCAGTTGTTGAAAACGTCATGCACATAAGAGCATAGCAGAGGCAGACACTGACATAAAAAATGTTAAAGTTAAAGAAATAAAGACAAGTACATAATATACAATAGATGGCAATCAGATTAACAGGATAAAGTCATAGATAAGATGCATACTGCTTGAAGAATTCCTTATTTTCTTTCACTACAATCACTGGCAATTGAAAGTTTCTCCAGAATACATGATGAAATGAAGTGAGGAGAATACAGAGAGCTCCCTCAGTGAAGATTAAAAGATTATTAAATAGGCAAGGATATGGTAGTTATGCCAGTTGGGTGCAACAGAATACAAATGATAACTCGGTTAATAAGACTTGGATGAAACAAAACATAAAGTGGTTGTGCAAGTGGAACATCAAGCTACATGATTGCCCGCATACTAATATGGAAATAAAGAAGTTTGTCATGGGTAAATTTCAGGCTGCCATGTGGTCTAATAATATGCGCCGGAAAAAGATGCAATATATAGAAATGTTCAACGCTTCCCGCGAGCATGGAGATAAAGCATATCTAGGGGCTGCTATTAAAGGTAAGCCTAGAGTGCTGGTGGCTCAGTTAAGGACGGGCTCACATCATCTCAGATGCGAGACTGGTAGATGGAAAAGACCCAAAGAGGAGTGGGAGGAGAGGACTTGCAAGTTCTGCGAAAAAGGTGCGATTGAAACTGAATGACACTTTCTTTTCGAGTGCACGGCTTATGATGACATTTGAGTTCAATACGGTGACATTTGAGGGCAGCATGTACAGTTTATTTGAGGAGGATAAGATCAAGCAGACAACTGGTTTGATTATCAAGATTCACAGCAGGAGATCAGATATGGAAAAGTCTATGGAGTTAGTTTAGGGTTGCGATCTGTGTTCCCTTAGACTGTTGGTCTCGTGGACGTCATTAAAACTCTTCATTCATTCATTCTTCAATAGATGTTGAAGTATGAATGCATAGACATGATCACATGAGGTGTATTAGTTGAGTGCGATGACCTGAACATCTTGTTTGCAGCTGTCCAATATAGCAAAAATTTAACTGTAGTTGAGTACGTTACATAAAAACTACTTATCTTTAAATTTTTGTTTATTTACCTTTTCTAAGCTACCCAGAATAATAAAAAGTAAATCTAGCTATGTGCATTACGTAACAACTACTATAAGCAAGAACCCAATGTCAAATGTCTAACTTTTCATTTATACATGAATGCCATAAAAAAACTCATTTATGACCAGACCTATCCATCTGTCCTCTTCACATCCTTTTAATGATGCCATAAATTTTTGTTTGTTTTCTGTATCTTAGCTACCTAAAATAGAAAAATAAAAAAAGTAAATCTAGCAACGTACACTAGATAACAACTACTTAGAAGCTCAAACACATTGTCAAATGTCTATTTTTTCATTTATACATGAATGTCATAAAAAAACTCATTTATGACCAGACTTATCCATCTGTCTTCTTCACCTCCTTCTAATGATGCTCATGAACTGGGTGGAAGATTTGAAGTTTCCCTTGGCTTGTTGGATAACTGGGGCAACAAAGGCAGCAGCCTTGGTTTGAATAGGCAAAGTTGGTTTTTATGGCTGTCTGGTACAAGAGAACTGCTGCTTGTAGTCTGCTGATGCAAAACTTTGCAATGGACATTACTGCTGTCATTATTGTATTTAAAATTTGAAAGCAAGTCTGAATGTGCCCTAAACTAATGTTCTCTGGAAGTCCTCTTGAGGGGCTAGCATTGATGATTGAACCTCACAGTTTTCCTGTATTACTGCTTAACGGAAACTAGTTCTTGCCCTTGGTTTTCTACTTATTTTGGTCTTTCTGGCTTGTTTTAGGTACTACTGACCGTAACTTCTCTGCTCACTAGGTGGCAGCTGCTGACACCACAATAGTCTAGACTCGATGCTGCTGATTTGTGGTTAATACTATGTGATCACCTTAATTTCTGAGCCATCCAGCTTATGGAAATCAAATTCTGGATAGGCTTTTGGCAGCGTCAAATTGCATGCCAGATATCTCTCTGATAGTATTTTGGCAGCAGTTGATCTCAGCATACCATCATAGTAGGCTTGAAAGAATTCAGATTTATGATTCAATGTTTGTACTAATTCCTCCGAAAATTTATGTATTTTCCATACATGATGGTGTCAGTCATTTAAATCTAAAATCTTAATTACAGCAGAACAGTACATGGTGGCTTGTTCACATCATGGTCCCCCTGGTGAAGAATTGAATTGTCTTCACTTAAGGTGTTTCTGACTCTGGCCTCAAACACATGAAATTTGTGTCAAATGATGACTGTAATATGATAACTGCTTGGCTGTATGAGTCTACTTTACCATCGAGGTCAATAGGGAAATAAACAAAGTTTCATGGAGTTTCCTGATGGGGGTGACATAGGAACTGGTTTTGGTGTTGGGGGGACCAAGGGCCTAAGTTTGGGGATGGTGGTGGGGGACACGGCGCTGAAATACGCATAGTACTTGAGAAAATAGTAATGGAAAGATGTATACGGACTACAAATGAATCTTTGGCAAACTGGTAAAACATAAAACTTAGAAACTACTAAACTTTGAAGTGAGCATTAACAATTTGAAATTGAACAATGAAAATGTCGAATTTGAAATTCATATTATCTTCAATATTAATGGTGATTGCAATGACAAATGTTCAAAATAACAAATATGAAACAATCCCTCAATCCTCTTCTTTCTCCTACTCAACCCTCTTTCTATTCATTCTTACTCTTTCACTTTGCACTTGGAGCTCTCATCTCACACTCACACTCACACTATCAGCTTCTTGTTGATTTGTTTGTGGGAGTTGAGATGAGGATAGGAGGGTGTTTTATAGAGTTTGTGGGGTTTGAGTGGGGCCCATAGGCCATTAGAGTTCAGCCTTGGACATATTGATAAAACAAACTTTGAATAAAAAATAAATTGCTTTTTGGTTGTCTGGCCATTGGAGACATTGGTGGCAGTGTGGCAAGGGGACATTGTCCCCAAGTCTTGCATCTCAGACATGTCCTCGTCCTGGAAATGTAGGGTTTTTGGGGGGTAAACGTGTCCCCGTGGAACATTGGGAAAAAAATGAACTTGGTCTCATAATTGCCCTAGTGCTTTCCCAAACCTGAAAGACTAGATATCAGCTTTGTATCCAATTGGTTGTCTCAAACAGAAACGTTTCCATCAGCCTCAAACTTAGTATGCCTTATACCTCCAAAGTCTCTTCTTTTGTTAAGTGTCTCCCATATGGTCCTTTGGTAGTAGATGATCTCACTAGGCTATCATAAAAGGGTGGGTCCCATTGAGGGGGGCTTCCTAAAATATTTCAGTGGGTGTTGCTGAGATTGTTTAAGATTATTTTAAAGCGGGTGGTCCCATGAATTTCATAGTGCTGTTCAGCTTAAAAGTTTAAGCTCTGAAATTTATGGAAGTCGGTGGTACCATGAAGTTTGTTATTTAGTATATTGATATTCAATTCTCGTGAGTAAAAAAAATATAAAAAATAGAAAAATCAATTGATACAAATTGAAAAACCTTTAGATGACTGACAAGTGGCAGAAAAACATCCTAAGTTGGCAGTATGATTTCTAGATCCCCACTTTTTTCAGCCGCTTAAATATGCAGCCCTAAAAAGTAGGGGCTTCTATTTTTAAGGAAAATATTCTAATTAATCCTGTAGCAATTTTAATTTGACTTCATGGGACCTTCTGCTCCTTAAAAATAGATCCTGAAGCCCCCTAATTGGATCCCACCCGAAGAGAAAAAATTCAGATAAATTAGTTTAGTGCATCATACTTATTCCTTGTAGAAATTTTATGTCTCCTACAGTAGAAGGTGTCAGCTACCTGACATCTAAAATATTGGTTACAGTATAACATTACATGGTGGCTTGTTCTGCTTTGATGTCAAGGCCCTCCAGAATGTAGAGTTGAACTTTGTCTTCAGTGAAGGTTTTTTCGAGTCCAAACTCACTCACACTGGTCTGAAACACTTCAAATTTCTGTCAAGTGATGTCTGCAATTCAATAGTTTCTTTGCTGTGTTGGACTACACTACCATCAAGGTTCTCCATGAAAAAAGGTTGGATTCTGTTTCGTGTTTGGCTTGTTTTCTTGAACCTGAAACGCTAGATACCAACTTTAAAACCCATGGTTTTAACTTTTTGTCTTAATGAGGTTCCCTTAACCTTAAACTTAGTATGCCTTCTACCTCCAAGGTCTATCCATACTTAAAACCCCATGGATTTTGTCTTTTAGTTGTTAAAATTTTGACCCATCATCTGTCACTTAATGAATTTGAACATCTTTGTTTTTTAGACATCAAGGGCACATGCTTCAGAGGCACACACTTAAGGGCCTTTGAGTTAACAAACTCTACCTTTTGATGCACTGTTTTTTATTTGAATAGTTTCTGTCTCAATCACCTGAGTCCATATAACAACTTCGAGTTGTTTTCTGTTGGTTGAAGCAGTTATCTATTTATAACTTTGATTGTCTTTGATATTTTGATATTATTCCAATGCTATAAATTCCTTTTAATGCAATTTTATAGAACAAATGTTTGTAGAAATTATAATGTCACTAACTATTCTTGTTTGGGTTTCCCAGCCTTCTTTTTGCTCATCTCAGACTGCAATGCTCCTTTTTTCTATGAGAATACTAATGCATGCAGCATTGTAGGATTGCTCTTTCTAGGATCTATTTCATTGGCATCCTTAGCTCCTAACAAATTTTGGAAGACACTTGCAATGTTCTTCCTTATGCTTGGCTTATCATTCTCATTATTTTGTTTTGCTATATTTACCATGGTTATTGCTTTTCCTTATGTAGCATATGAAAACGGAGTAATAAACACACTTTTTTTGTGCTTATATTCTGTAGAAACATTCACTAAATCATAAGACATTCATTTTCAATCATGAGAGCAACGAAACATAGCTGAGCTTGGTAAAAAAGACTTTTTCTTGTTTGAAGTCTTGGAAGTGGAAACAGCTTGGCACAGACAATTTGGGGCCGGAAGTTGAAGCAATATTACCCAGCCTCTGAAGGAGTGAAGTTTGAGGAGAGCCATGTTAGGTATTTTGATGTATCATCTATCAATAGGGCTGTTGTGCAGTGAGACAAGGTCCTCATCTTCAACCTAATTGGTTGAAGGGAATTGTTGAGAGCAGTAGAATGTTTATCAGAATTAGGACTGCTAGCTCTTTGCATGGTTGCTAGTTTGCTTTTTGCAAACTCTGAGTCCCTTATTTCTCTAATAAGTTTTCAAATATTTGGAGGAGACATGAAAACAACTGCATTTCCAATAAAGAATATCACCTTTGTAATGATCTCAACGAGTTACTTCCAAAATTTCAACTGCAAGATTCCTGATTGCTGAGGATGGTTGCTTGTATAGTTTTAATAAAAAACTCGAGTGTTCCTTCCTTTGTTCATTATTATCAATGTATTGAGATAATGCATGAAAGCATATTTTGAGTTTTGCTAAAGCTGGATTTACTCAACAAGAGTTCTAAAACAATGAAGGAGTAATACAACTATGACTTTTCATTTCTTTGTTAATTGAATATAGTCGCCAGTCACTGTCATAACCAAAATGCCAAGTTCCAACTTACTCCAAGTTCTATTATGCTTATACAAGAATCTATAATGATGCAACCAGATTATGCACCTGTTAGAATGCTGCCTGTTGCCGAAGGCTAGGATAATCCAGCATTGACGCTGGGTGGAGCCGTATCCTCAGCACGCGGACTGTGGAAAGGCTAGGATAATCCAGCGTTGACGCTGGGTGGAGCCGTATCCTCAGCACGCGAACTGTGGATGTTCTGCTGCAGACCGCGTCAAGGAATGAGAAGCTGCACTGTCTCCCGCACTCAATTCCTATCTGGCATCAACTCCAATCCGCCCTGTTCATGCTCCAATGTGGGACTGCTATTCTTCCAAGGATGCTGCTAGCCGTTTCTTCTCCACCACTGGAAGATACCAGTCAACCATGCGGGGTCCCAGACTTCCTTTCTGCGCGGGGTTACTGTGATGAAGGCCGTGCGATACCAGTTAATATGCCTTCCCAAGCCGTGTATCACGGTATGTCTCTTCTTTAAGCAATGCGGGTGTAACCAATCTGCCCGTCACCTATGCAGTGTCTCACTTATTCCCAGACTGTGTTCACCGCGATATACTCACATAGGGATTAGTATGTCGATAGAACCAACAATGTATTCTTTCCTTCTTCGCAACTATTATTGACTGTACAATCTTCTGTTTGCTGTTTGATGTAACATCCCTTCAATACACAGATTTCTTGCTGGTGTTGGTACTGTTAAATCCTTGAAATGATATTTCTCTTGTTCATGTGATGCCGAGAATGCAAAATGCCACTATTTAGTTTAAATCACTTGCTGAATTCCAATATGAAATTTTAATAATTCCACCTTAATGAGAAAGTTAGGGCTACGTCCAACTTCCTGATATTTCTTCAAGGGGCTACGTCCTCAAGAAATAGACCAGTCACAAATGCAACCAGATTCGTTTTTTCTTGTTTATAAATTCCATGGTGCTTTTACCAAGAAATATTTGTTCTTTTATAACCTCAAAGTGAGGGAAAACTCCACAACTTAAGCAATGTGGGATAAAGGTGCCCACTTAAGTTACTTTAAGTCACTTAAGTCACTTTTATAAAATAAAGTAACTTAAATTCATAAAGTGACTTTATAATATCTTTTTATAAAGTAAAGTGACTTTACTTTATAAAATGAGCCCAAATAATAAATGCTCGCCCACTGAAGCCTGTGACTGGCTGACATCCTCTGAAAGAAGCCTTTAGCCTATCCGGATGGGGGAGATAGACTAACCAGGCGCCATACTGGCCTACTGCGGGATTGGGGACATTGCAACCATTTATAGCCTTTATGAGGACACATTGGCTCTTGGTTTGCTGCATTTTTATGGAAATTGTGTGCAAAGGCAAAATAAGTCTTACATGAATGGACCTCTTAAAATGATGATGCTCATGGCAAAAATTAAGGGACAATCCATGACCTAACCATATTATGAGTAATCCATTAACATTAATGTCATGACCATCAAATTCATAAACTGGAGGAACAAGAATCCTAATTGGCACCAGCTGGCAGCATTCAGAAGCCTTCTAAGGTAGTGTTTTTCCTTTGGACTGTTCAGCTTGCAAACTGGAAATGCAAACTTTGGCTTCATCATCAGCTGCCACCTATTTTGCCTCAGATGCCATGGAATTCCCTTGTTGATGGATGCTGTTGGCCACTGAAGCTGATTGCCTCTTACAATTTAGAATTTACAAGGCATGTTCAATGTGAATGCAAATATGAAAAGGAATTATCTGAGGATCCATATTTTTCAATGCAAGTAATATCAGGTACGTTCATATAGCCTTGTCTTTACATAGATTAAGTGTGATAAAGAGGAAAAACTAATGGGATGCTAAGATAGGGAAAAGAGGGGTGTGGCATTGACAAAACTATTGGTAAGCATAAAGAGTTAGGTGTTTTGTGTGTCATTTCTTGAGAGCTACTGTACACAGTTTGTTAACTTTTATTCCCATTATGATGTTTTATCAGGATAAACTGCAAAATAAACTGACGACCTGTATTCGTGAGTAGCAGTTCTTATGAATCCATCTCTCATGCGCATGAATCCAAGCACTCATCGCAGCTAGGTGATGCTCGCAAGAGCGAAGCATAAGGAATTATTGAGAGGTTACCCATCATTGACCATATTGTATGAGTAGTGGTTCACAAGGACCCATCTCTTATTAGCATGAATAGTTCACTTAACACTCATTGCATTTGGATGATGCTCATAGGGATGAAATATTATGACTTATTGGTAGGCCACCCATCAAGTAAGCTGTGATGCTTTACCCATGTGACCATCACCTAGATGCAACGAGTGCTAAGTGAACCATTCATTCTCATGAGAGGTGGGTTTAAGTGAACCGGTCAATATAGGAAAATGGAGGAAACAACATTAAATGTATGAGCAATCACGAAACTCAAATTCATTGCTTATACCTACTTCAATTAATAGAGAATGATTACAAAATTGAATGCAAAACAATAAATTGAATTCAAATTAAAACCGTTGCACTCAATCCCAATGATTTCTCGATTGTCCTCCTTTTTGAGTTGTAATGTTGGCTCTCAAATTCGTATCACCAATTCGCTATGTGATCGCACGAACATTCAAAGACTATGGTTTCAAGATTGTGGTTAGCCAAGATGAGAAATCAAGGTTGATTTTATAGATTTTTGGATTCCAATCAATGGTTCAGATTAAAAGATGATGATAGATAATTGACAGTTGAGATTCAATGAGACAACCCAATTTTGATAATTATGAGGTAGAACTGGCTGCCTGATTTAGGAAGACTATGTTGATTTAGATAACAATGATGTGAAACTAACTGAGTGATTGAGATGAACTGAGCTTATATAAGAGTTAAGTAGACTGATTGAGAGTTGATTGTTTGATTGAGAGGTGGAATTGAGAGTGAGTGATAGTCAAAGAGGTGGAAGTAGAAGACTTAATTAGCATTATATTTAAATAATTATTTAATTGTGTGCGTGAGGCAAATAAATAAAATAAAGATTTTATTTACTTTTAGAAGTTGCTTTTTCGAAATGGTGAATAATTAAATATATTAAAGAACTCATCTAATTATAGAAGACTTAGTTAACTCGTTAAATAATTAAAATAATTATTTAATTATAGAAGACTAGAAGAAATGATTTAATTAAATAAGTAAATAATTATTTAATGAATAGGGGAGAGGAAAAAGCATAAAATAATTAAATAATAAAGATACTCAATTATTGTGGAAGAATAATTAATTAAATAATAAAAATCATTTAATAAATTGGAGAAGAAATTAAGATAAATAAATAATTACAAATTAGTTCTAATTTCCCTCCATCACACTTATAACTAAATAATTTCAATTTGTAATTATTTATTTATCTTAATTTCTTCTACAATTTATTAAATGATTTTTATTATTTAATTAATTTATTCTTCCACAATAATTGAGTAATCTTTATTATTTAATTATTTAAAGCTTTTTCCTCTCCCCCATTCATTAAATAATTATTTAATTATTTAATTAAATCATTTCTTCTAGTCTTCTATAATTAGAATTAGAAGAATAAAGTTAGCTTAATTAAATAATAAAATTATTTAATTAATTTAGAGAAATAGTTAGTGAAAATGTTGCTGCCAGGTGTTGGGACAGTTTTAGGTGTCTACATAACCGTTACACATGAAATATGGGTTGATGATTTTGACTCAAAAAATGCCTTGATCATGCAGAAAACTCCACGGTTAAGTGTGCTTGAGCTAGAGTAGTATTAGGATGTGTGAATTTAACTTGCTTGGTGGAAGTATTTTTTAGCAAAAAAATAAGTTTGAATGATGAACTTAGAATAAATATCTCTTCTTGACACTTGTGGGCAGTCTTTTATAAATTACTAGTTTAGTATTCTCTTAATGTAGGTTAAAGCTTAATTTGACATTCTATTAAACATTTGACCAACAATGAGATGAGATCCTAAGATTGCCTTCCATTCAACTAGTCCTTGACTTTTATTAATATCTATGTTTTATAATTTATTCCATAATGCACATACTTGGATTCAACAAACAAAAAAATTGACTTGCAAATTCTGAAGGACTTAAAAAGATATTTAATTAAAATAAAACACAAATTTTATGTAAAATACAGTTATAAAATGTATTAAATGAATCTATACAATTTTGGGAAAGTGTCTCTTGGATTTGAGTAAAAACAGGGTATGTAATCACGTCATTATGTGAATACTACTTGATGCTATAATGAATTTATAATAATTGTCATAAAAAATCATCATAAATTGCATATCCAAACAAGTTACATATTCCAAGCTTATATAATTTCCTCTGTCCTATCCTAGTGAAAGATTGGGAGAATCCTCACTCAACCTAGAAGGATGTGCTTGTGGCTCCAACTTGTTGCTAGATGGTAGTTGACTACATTGCCTCATGTTTAATATCATCTACATTGATGTCATTCAATCCAATTACTCCTACTTCTATTGCATCTACACCCTTCATAGCTTGCCTCTAGTCTTTATAAGGATTGATCTGATCCAAATTAATAAGCTCCTATTGTTGTGGACCACCTTTATTGCGTGAAGTCGAAGGTTGTATTGCACAAAAGAACTAGGTCATTAAGGCATTATTGAATCAAATTATTGTAGTTGTTTGTTTGAATACCGACAATTAAACCCTAGTTGCTCTCCCAACTAGAAGTTCTATAAGGTTGAGACAAATTTCAGAGCACTAGTCTTTGAAAATTGGGGCTATTTCCATTGTAATTTTCCACCAAGAACCTATTAATAAGATGCTCAAAAGTCTATGAGCACGCAATATTTTATTAATAATTATAACTTGTCACTTGTAAGATGTAAACAAAAACTCCAATCTTAGTAATAAAAAGCAGAGCCGCCTCCTAGTTTGCTTGTAATTGTACAACTCTAAAATAACAATGTCACTCACCTCAACCTTTGGTGTCATCTTTTTAATGCATTTTGAGAGGCCCTCAATAACCTCTCCATTAGCATCTATGAACCTATTAGAGAAGCAAAACATGGAGTTGAGGTAGTACTTCACTATATGAATGGTTGGTGAAGTTGATTGTTCCACCTTCGATCAATGATCTCCCAAATTGGGTCGAATTTTGTAATGTCCCCTTCTTCTGAATTTATCAGAGTATTTGTTTAGATAAATAGCAGCAAAGGGGCCGCACCCATTTATTAAAAATGAAAGATTTTTTGCATCTGATCATATTGGTACTGGTAAGCCCAAAGTCATTGTAACCCCTTAACAGACCCCAACAAAACATATATCCAAACTATCATAATATTACCACCTGGCACACTAAGCCAGAAACCCTAGAAAAAATAGTGGTGTATGTGTATACCAAATTGCTTTGGTTTTTGGGTGGGAGCGGAGCTGCATGTTGAAATTGATCTCATTTTTCTTCCTTTTCCTTTGAACCATTGTCCACTTTCCACTTGGGGTACCAGAGTCTGTGCACTCCTGATGCTTCTTAGAGAGTCCCATCTGTCATCTCTGAAGTCTCAATCCTTTCACACAGAAGCACCTTTCCTGAGCACCCATTTTTCCCAGCCAACAATTTTGGAGTCTCTCCAGACTCACCATAGTCACTTTGTTTAGAAGAGTCAATTGCCTTCCCCAGTGGAACTTCTCCATTGATAGAAGAAATCAAGCCACCACCATCATAGTTGAAAGTTTTGGGATGATCTGCCATAGTGGGCTCACCTTCCTAGGCAAACTAATCCTTTTCTACCTAGTAGTGATGTAGGTAGACATCTTTCCACCATGTGGCTTGGTTATTTATTTATTGTTTGGCACATTGGGCAGCAATATCCACTAAAATTCGGGCATATGTTGTGTGGAAAAAATTGGAGGATCCCTCATCAATCCATAAAAACTTTCCAAGCAAATTTCCAATTGCTTCAAAACATGAGTCAAACCAAAAATGGAGAGAAAGATTCAAGAGCCTTACACAAATTGGAACCGTAGAGAAAGATTCTGAGAGTGGATCAAAAGCGGAGTGCCAAGGTTTTAGCATTAGCAAGTGTTCCTCACAATACCACAAGTAGTCACAGAAGATGGTTCAACGATCTTCCATGTTATCAAACACAACAATGAAGAAATCTTGTGCACAAGGGTAGATCTGTAAACTGTCTTTTAGAATTGGGCTCCATGTGACATAGGTTCATTTGTGTAGATTTGCTAAACTCATCCACAGTCCTTAGAATCTGCCAATCAGACCATGGTTTGTGAAATATTCAACATTTTCATCTAACTCTTGTAAAATATCCTACTCAAAGTTTATTTGGAGAGGGTTTTTGGTAGGCTAGAGTATCCCAGATGCCGATTGGGGTGTACAATTCCTTCGTGTCCCGTGAGTCCTTGAATCCAAGCCATCTGAACCAGATCGGTGCCTATTGTCTCCTAGATCAGCCATAGAAGGGAAAAAGGATTTACCCTCGCCGTTTAAATTTGCATAGCTCTAATTTGGATCCCAAACTGAGCCAACCCTAAGTGCTATATGATTCTGAGCGCCATGAGCTGGAGGTGGTCTAAAGCCAAAGGAAGGAGACCTTGAATCATCGTGCCCTAGCTGTGCACCAGTTTGTGTAGGTTTGTAAGAAACCCTAGTTTCGAGAGGATGTCGTAGCGCCCTCGGAAGCTCCCAGTTAGTACGTTCACCCCCCCTAGAAATTGTTGAATTTTTTTTTATTAGAGTATTTTATTCTTGTAGGCTAAGTTGAATATTTTAAGGTAATAATCTAAGTTACCGGATTCGGACCCTAGACCCTTGAACCGGGTCCGGATTCACGGACCGGTCCGTGCTAGATCTGCACAAGGTTCGTGAACATAGATCAATGATAAAGTTTTTTAAATTTTTAATGTTTATCTTTGACATTTGGCTTTGATAAATGATCAAGCATCATAGATTCATACTATGAGATGATTTAGTTTTACAATTATGTATATTTCTCTTATTTTTTTGTATATATAATGCATATATATACACATGAACCCATACGAATCACAATGGAAAAAAAAAGTTTCACGAACCCCCGAACCGGATTCTCGTACCCAAACCTGCCCCTGAACCGGTAACTTAGGTAATAATTAATTAATAAAATTTAGATGATTGTCAGGGCATGAAGCATAGATATCATTAAATGAGAATTTGGTGATAAATATTTTTGGTTTCAGGTGCTATGATAATATGTTGTTCAATTTCAGATGTTGAGGGAAGTTGTTTGCAAATGTTGGTGTGAGTTTCTTCTTGGCTGGCATAACCTTCCTTGCTAGTGGGCCTAAGTTCCCATTGCTAGGGTGTTGAGGGTTGCATCACCAAGGGTCGTGAGACTTCCTTCTTGTTGGACATGGACATTCTTCAGCTTAGCATTGCAACACAGAGTAGATTGGTGACATTTTAAGATTTGTGTGGTCACCATTACTCAAGGTGTGGTGTGAGGATAACAGGGAACATAACAATAGATTTAGAGGGTTCGATTTATACAAAGAGTAGACCTTATCACTTGATGTGAGAGATTCCTGGCATGTCACTTGTCTCATAACAGCAAAGTGTGTCATTCAATGAGGTGGATGGAAATCTTGGTGACTTCATGAATAATCAATCATGTAATGTTGTATCTACTGTTAAAGGTCAGAGAGCCAGTTTTTCTATGTTTCAGTCATTTGTATCAACAACTGTTAAGTTCCAATTATTTTTATCTTACATTTATTTACGTTGAATGTCATTGGTTATTGGTTGGTGTAATGTTTAAGATTAATGAATGGTGGAAATGAATATGTATTGCAAATATTTTTCGAACCATAAAAAGTCAGAAACCCATAAGAATCAGAAAACCTTCACCAAAAATTGCTTTCAAATATGTTGACAAAATGCCTATCCCTTAAACATGGAAAGACAAATTGCAACAACAATTTGGTGCAGAATTCAGCTCAGGTCATCTCACTGGTATTAGAGCTTGCTTCCAGCAGGCATGTGGTGTTTGATTTTCTACTGCAGAGATTACAGTATTACAAGTTAGTAATCAGCAGAGTAAATAAGTTTGCATCCAGTGGTTAAAGAAAGATGAAGACATGAAGAATTCGTGATGGAAATTTGGTATGCCTTTCAAGAATATCTGGAAATTTGGCATGCCTTTCAAGAATATCTGAGGAATCTAACAACATTGCTAGAGCATCCAGAGAAGCTGAAACCTCACTTATTAGTTGGAAAGGTAGTGGAATTTCATGGTATACAACAGGAAAAGAATTCTTCCATTGCATGGGATAATGAAAGCAGCAGGAGTGAACTCAGAAGAAGAAATTTTTCCTTATGCAAATGAACATGGGAGCCTAGCCACATATGCAAGGATAAAGAAGTAAAGTTGTTAAAGAAAGAATCAAAAGTCATGGAAGGAGAGGTCTAAAAGGACAAGTCAAAACAGATCAATGAGCAGAAACCAATATCAGTTGAATCTTATGTTGCATCTATGGCAGTTAATGATCCGCCTTCAATTACACAAGTGACATGCAAGGACCCTGAGGCAGGAAAGGCATTCATCATATTATAGACAAGCACAGATGTAGTTAGGAACCAAAAAATGTGTGATGAATGGCTAAGGAGTGCTGAGGAAATTTAGTTGATAACCACTCATGCAAAACAACATCTACCGAAACTTAAGGAGAGGGTTGCTCACATGGACCATTGAAAGCTAGTTTTTAGGCAACAAGATGGTTCAAAATTGCAAGGGAAAGCAATTGTGATGAGAGAATATGAAGAAGAAAAAGAAAAACTAGAATCGTGTGAATATGAAGACCTTCTAGCTGATTCCAAACCTCCTCATCTTTAGTATGATAGAATTGATGCAAATATCTATATCACATCAACAAAAGAAGGTAAACTTTTAGACCATTTTTATGACTGCTCAAATTATGAAAAGAATGTCCCAAATCAAGAGGATCATGAGGTGGAGTTCTAAAATGATCTAAACGAAAGATATGAAAATAATAAAATTGTTGAGATCACTAATTCTTTTTTCAGAAAGAAAAGTAGGATTAAGCTGAGTATGTTGAAGTTTTTAAAACAGCATATAGTGAAGAATTCTTACATCATTTCATTAATGATAGTTCAAATTTTGGGAAGGAATATCCAATCTCAAATGTATATCAGTTTGACTTCCAAACAATACCTATGGAGAAGATAAGATAAACATAATATAAAGATAAATTTTTTAATGTCCAAGAAACCACAAAGGGTCAAAGGGACTGCCAAGAACAACAAAAGGGGGCCAGCCCGCAACAGGGACACCAAACAGTGCCCGAAGAAAGAAAGCAACAACAACAACAAGGTTGAAAGGAAAAACCCTCCCGAACCCCTTTAAGGATTCTAAACAACCGTGAAGAAACTACGAACTGAAGGATAAGCAATAGGACTAGGCAGAGCCCTAGGTTGCTTCGCAGTGATTCTGGGAGAGGAAGGCCGCTGCTGATAGGAGTTCCTCTTGGGCTTCACAAATTTGTTTCAAGGTGTGGGCCCAAGCTGACACTTGGTGCCGCGTGCTGAGTGAATCCCTGTGAAGAAGGAAGTAATGAGCTGACAGGGTGGAGGTGTCGTAGGATGCCGGTGTTGGAGTGTGTGCTACCGAAGCCTAATGGCTTCTTGAAGATAAAGGGCAAGGCACCTCTGGTTCGTATATCTGAAGAAGGTGAAGAGTGACCGTGCATTTCTGACGAGGCAGTAAAACCTCCCTTTGATCTCATAGTACAAAGGGCAGTGGAAGATGAAGTGCTCGTCTGAGTCAACCTCCCCAATCCTGCAAAGCTGAAAAATCTTGTGCACTCTGTCAATATGATAGTCGGTCTTGCACTGGTCCAATGCGAATCCGCTCTAAAGGAACCACAGGGGATCATGAGGGAACGAGACTAGTGGTGGGATAAGAAGGAAGGGCGGACAATGAGTGTGTCCTTCAGCTCCAGAAAGTTCTCTGCATAAAAGGCCATCTTAGGGTGATGGCTCCTGTGGGGTTTAACTCAAATAGTGTGAATCAACTGCCTGTAAATGTCACCTTTGATGCACCTATTCAGCTCCTGGCTGGGAGGAAGAAGATGGGTGGGGCATCGAGAGAATACTGGAAGGGAGGGAGGCGATCCATCTCAATCCAAATAGACCCAAGAAGGGTCGAAGTCTTAGCGAACCATCTGCGAGCCCGACCAGAGGAGACAACAGAAGCAGTGATAGACTTCGAAGAATAGCAAGCAAGGTAAGGGTATGTGTGATGCCCCTCACCTGAATTAGCAAAGCCCTGAAGGCGGTGAAGGTATCAGACCAGATCGAAGATGGCCTCAAGCCTGAAGGGACGAGCCCCAAATTCAACAAGAATAATGTTGTGCGGGATGGATTGCTTGCACTGAAGGAGGTGAATCTGAACCTGCTCGGCAGAAGCCCAATCAGAATCCAGCAATGAAGGGCCCCACACCACTTAACCATAGAGAACGGTAGGTCTGATAAGTGTATCCATAAGTGTCATCTTGGACATCGTGTCTAGGAAGTGGTGCTGTAAGCACTGTCGCTCGAGGAGGGCCAACGAACCATACCCTTTATTTATCTGCGGCTGAAGAGCAGGCCTCATGGTAAAGCGGGGCCCGAAGAACTTGACCCCTAGGTATGTGTATGATGAAGAGATCTCCACCTCCAAACCTCTGAAGAAGAACTGGATGTGAGAGGTCTTAAGTGCATTGAAGACCATCACCTTGGTCTTCCCCAAGTTAACTGTCAAACGCCGCAACTCGCAAAAGGATGCAAGACTGTCCAGCTGTCTTGGCAAACCCTTTAGAGAGGAGACTAAAAGGACAATATCATCCGCCAAAAGCAAAATAGAGATCAAAACCTAGTGAAGAAGGCAACCATCCCTAGGAAGAGTGTGGTCCTTAAGATACCTCTCCAGCTTGTCAATGTAGATACCGAAAAGAGGAGGCGACAGGGGGCAGCCTTGCTTCACCCCAATAGTGCTCCTAATGAAGTTCGAAAACCCAGAAGGGGTCTTGAGATGATCCAAAACCATCTCGTAGTCTCATGATAGTTGCTAAAAGAGTCTCAGAAATACTGATACTCCGAAGCCTCTGAAAAAGGGCCGTCCTAGGGACAAAGTCAAAGGCTTTGCGGAAGTCCACAAAGCAACAATACACCTTCAAGGAGCGATGGTGTGCCTCCTCAATAATGCTTTGAAGAGTCAAGATGTGATCCATAGTTTGATAATCCGGTCTGAATCCGGCTTGCCCCTTGGCCCAAATGTGATAGTGATCCAACTCTCTCGACAAAAGAATATGAAGAGCCGTGGCGTACAACTTGGAGAAGGTGTGCCCAACCATGATGGTCCTGTAGTTATCGGGGTTCGAGGCATGACCCGCTTTGTGGATTAGATGGATAATGTGGTGTGACCAAGAAGGGGGAAACCTATGCAAACAACATGGTTGAAGAGATCGGCTATGTAGGACCCCAAAACTGTGAGGCCGTGTTTAAAGAACTCGACTTGAAAACCCTCCTCATTAGCCGCCCTGCTAGAGTTCATAGTTCTGACCGCGTCCCTAATGGTGGTGTAAGAGAAAAGGTGATAATGAGGGGGGGATGTGACCTGGAAAGGGTGCTGACCAGGGACGTCATAGAGCGCAGAGACATGGGAAACTAGTAAACTGTGGTCAAGCTTTGAGGGGAGGTGGGTATGACAGGGGAAAACGGTACGCCAAAAGCATTTGGGGGAATGGTGGAGGGAGGCACGAAGGGTACGTCCGTGCTCAGAAATGTAAAGATGCTTCTTATGGGGAAGGAGATGGCGATAGGAGGCATTGAGGGAGGTGTAAGAAAGGTGGTGGAGCATGAAGGCTGACCGCAGGGTCCGATGGGAGGCCTTACAGTCTTCATCGTGCCATTTGTTCATAGGGCATGTGTTCTTAGGCTTGGGTGGGGTGAGTTGGGGGGTGGAGAAATGAGGGAAGGAAGACATGGCGGCTTCCCAGATGGTTGTGGATAGACGAGAGAACTTGGTGGCGACGCACCCCAAAGTGGAGAAGAGGGGATCAAGGGGGAGGTGTCTGAGATGATGGGTAAAGATGTTAGGATCGCCATCCTCAAAGCAAATTGAAGTGTAGGGAGGGAGGGTCGGGGGGNGGCTGGGGAGTGAGGGGCTGCAAAGGATGGAGAGACGGAGCAGAGCATGGTCAGCCAGAGGGAGGTGGGTAACGGAGAAGTGGCTGATGGGAGGGATGGACTGCCGGGAGATAGCATAGTCCACCATACTAGCACCACCACCACAAGGCCTGCATGTGAATAAGTGTGATCCAGGAAAACAAGATAACCCATTAAGTACCACCATGTCCAAAGACTCATTGAGTTGTAGATGTCTGCCATATAAGTCGGGTTTAAATCCTCAATGCATAGAGAGTCAATCGCCCTGTTGTGAAGGGGAGTCTATGCAATGTGAGTCCAGACATTGAAGTCCTTGAGGAGAATTTCCCCAATCGTGGAGAATTGGGTGATGCTGTCATAAAGGTCAGAGAAGGGGTTCCTCATCAGGGCCATTGTGGATAGCATATGGGGAGGACGCTGGAGGAAAGCAACAAACCCCAAAAAAGATATCTTTGACACGAGCGACAATGTGACATAATCGGACCCACATGAATCTAGCAGAGGCGTCTGATAGGACAACAAAGATCAAACCACAGAACCAGTCACTAGCAAGGCAAGCAACCCCACCCGAACCATAGACCCCACCAGAACTCCTAGTCTCATTCTTGAGAGCTGACATCTAGTGAAATCCAGCAAATGTGGGAAGAGGTTGAATAGGGCTCTCATGTATCTCAGTGAAGGAATCTGTTGATGCGAGTTTTGTTCCACTTACATAACATGCAGGATTGAACACTTAGTGCTTCAATGTGAAACACAGAATGTTAAATCCTCTCTTGATCAAAGTCATCTCCCATGCTAAGCTTTGCAATTTGAGATCATGGAATGACTCCAAGGTTCCTAAACTTGTGGAATGACTGGCTCA
>MU216994.1:11803-35950 GCA_018584345.1 Thuja plicata | reverse complement strand
TGTTGATCAAAATAAATTATGAAATAATCCTCTTAAAGAGGCCGACTTTGCATTTAATTTAATTGTTTGCTTGCTGTTTTGGGGACGACTTCCCTTGGTTCCAATTTCTGATTGGTAAAGGAGGGCCAACTTGTATTGGAGGAGGAGATGAAAGGCGAGGGCGGAATTGTCCCATCCATGGGACAATTCCGCCCAAGGAGGACAAGGAAAGCTCTCCCTCCTTGGACCGAAATCTTCTCAATAAAACACCCAAACTTCCTTGCCAAGCCGGAAGACTCCATCAAAAGCTACATAAAGGGGAGCGGAATTTCATGGTCTATAGGGCAAGCTAACTCCATGGCGGAATTGTCCTATGGATGGGACAATTCTGCCCAAACTCAACACACTAAAACTTGCTTTCCTTAGATCCGGTGCCATCAAAACTTCCCCCAAACATCACCATTCCAACGAAGGAAATGAAATCACGCCACAAGGGAGGGGTGGAAATTTGAAGGTCATAGGACAAACCCTGTCCTATAGGAGGCAGGAATCCGCCCAGGCATGGGACAGAGTAGGTTTTACATTTTTGTACTTAGCTATTTTTCAGTCCAGGGGCAGAGAATTTATACAAATATAACATTTAAGTATAAGAAATTATTTAATTTCTTATACTTCAAGTTATATTTGTATAAATAACTTCCAGGATGTTTGAGATAGGTTTCAGCTTCATAGGAGTTAAGGTGCAGATTCTAGATTTTGTGGGTTTTTAAAATATTTCAGGACTTAGCCAAATTTCAGGATTCAGCACGCCTTCAGCAGAGCTACCTCCCACAATCTATCTCGACTTTCTAAGATCAAATTGAAGCTGGAACAAGGATTCTCAAAGTGTTTAAACTTGTTTCATCGCAAATCCTTTGGTTTCAATTCCATATTCCTGAAAGATTTAGCACAACTCTCGCCCATGTTCCAAACAGACTTGACTTCCCAACAGGCCAAAATTGCCCAAAACCAACTCTCGAACTTAACTTGCCGGACCAAGGAGCCTGAAAACTATCGCCAACAAAGACTACCTAAGACCACTACTCCTACTGCTTGCAAAAGAAGGGGGTCTCCATTTGCAATGGGGCGATGGTGTGAAAACCTCACAACAGAATCCAAAGTATCCTGAAGAAGACCGGGTGAGGACAAAACCGAACCATTGCAGTTCCAACATCTAACCTGTAAAGCCCTAATCTCCAAAATACCCTCCGCTGCTCGACACTTGGAGCTGTAATTGCCCGCTAGGGAACCCGAGAGAACAACTCTAAAAGCTAAGCAAAGATGGATTATTTTTTAAATTTTTTTAAAACCAAGAATACAACTATCATAACGTTTACAATTGCATATAACATTAACTCATTAACAAGACATTATATTAAAAGTAACTAGAGATATATGTTTACATTTATCAATCGTAAATGTAATGTTAATTGTCCTCTCAGGCTCCCTGGGCGGGGCATTACATGAGCGTCATTTAGTGGCCGCAATTGCGGGTCTGGTCTCCTAGCAAGGAGGAAAACTGTCTCTAATCACCGCCCTAAGATTCTTGATCATGACCCACTTGCCGTGCAGTAGCTATAAGAGCTCTAGCATGCTTAAGTTTTGGGCCCTGAGATTTAGTGAGATCCTCATCTAGAAAAATCTTAGTTGGCAAAGGGAAAAGTTTCCTACGTGCCTTGAGCATGCGTAGCTTGTCTGAGGGGTTAAGGAACTGCAAAAAATAGGGTGGAGTCATAACCAACCCAAGCTCTATCAAGAGTGTTCTTAATTGCTTCAGTCTGTTTGATTTAGAAAGTGATTTGTTTAGGAAACAACCATTCACGGAGAACACAATAAGCATACATTTTCAGATCAAAGCCATCACTTCACAAGACCATGGGATATGGGTGTTTTGACACCAAAATACATTGAAGAACAAGCTTATGATGATTCTCTTTTTGAGCATAAGCATGATTGGATCACTTGATTGCTTGGTATTCATATAAGTGATCTCCTCCAACATTAGATTGTAAGTTTTTACATTATTTAATTTGTTAAGACATCAATTAACTTCAAGAAAACAACTCACTGTTTGGAGCCACCAAAAAATTGATGAGGGCATAGTTCCTTCCATTTTGTCCACTCATCTAAAAGAATGGTGTATTTGCATTTTTGCCACTTTGTTTTGATCTTCCACACTTCTCTTTGCATATGCAACAACATCTTGTAGCAATCTCCCACTTTATTCTTCTAGAGAGAGTGCCTTGTATCCTTTCCTTGTAATTGTCAATGATGTCACCAAATACTCAACTCCTTGAGTATGGGTTCTTTGCCATGTTGAAGGGAAAGTTATAATACCCAAAAACTGCACACAGTTTACCTACTTCCTTGCACACCTTCTTGTTCCACCTTGTACCTTGCAGTGAACGTTGTGCTTTAGGTATGTTTCTAGTTAAAAACCTATGGTTGGGCCTTTTTGGAGTTGAATTTGCCAACAATATTTGTCATGTTCATTTCTGTTTCGTTTGCCAAGTTGTTGCTATGGTTGCCTGTGCTCTCACCTTCTCTAATATCTTCTCATCTAACAATTGAAATATAACATCTCTTTTTGCCTCATTTGTGGCATTTTCGAACAGCTTGGTGTCACAGTTAGGAATGCATGCAATATGATATTTGAGGCAATTGATGCTCCATGGAGCTTCTTCGTGCATAAGAGACAAATTACATTCCTTGATACCTGTACCAATACAACATATTTCTGACTCGGGCATAGCTTCCAGTGGTTTACACTGGGTTTACTTCCAATGGGATCGCTTCCACTTGTTGGTTTTGAGCTTGATGCCATTCCATGCTAATTATCAGCATTTTTAAAGAGCAATTATTTATTTATTTGTCTCAATTAGTGATTTGAACAAGAAATAAAAAAATCATGTATATGCATTTCAAATGTAATACGGTGATTGAATAGCAATAATGTTAATTTGTTTAATGAAAATATTCTTTTTTACCATAGGTGTGAAGTATAAAAAAGAATATTTTCATTTTCAAAAACAGTGATTTCATTTACAAAAACTCGCATAAATCAACAACAAAATTTATGAAGTTGAATACAATGCATTTAAAATTTTAAAATTTACATGTTATAAATTATTTAGCATGCTAGAAAGATGTTACATGCTTGGAAAAAAAGGAAAAAAGAAACAAAACCAACATGGAAAGCAAAAATTCCTGAAATTTGCTCAAATCTACCGTTAATTCCACCCCATTTTCTCAATAATGTTCAAATGCTGGTGTGGTCTTTTGCCTTGGGCATGTAGGGCTTGTTAGAAAAAAATGGTGCATTTTTGTTGTCCAAAATGATTTTTTTCATGTCCGAGTTTCCACTTAGTGCAGTGCAAATTTTTCCCTCGGATTTGCACTTTGAGAAATTTGCGAGTAGTTAAACTGTGATTTATTCCTTGCTTCTAAATATTGATGCGAATTTTGTCTATGTTCTTGCTTTAGTATAGTGAAATGAATGCCAATGAGTTGAGGTTTAATTATTTATTTAATTTAATTGATGTTTTTGGGTTGTTGGGTATGCCTTTTTGCCCTTTTAGGATGATCAGGGGATGCCTAGATGTTCTCTTGGCTGCCTTATGGATGGTAGGGTGATCCTCCCCCGACTGCAAAAAAAAAGAACAAAAAAAGGAAAAGAAAAAGAAAAGACAAATGTCCTCACTCTCTAGAGGTGTCCCAAGGATGGCCTCGTTGGGTCTTGGGACAGTGCAGAACATTTCATCATTTTGTCATCGTGATGTTTGGGACACTTGGCCTAGGGCCAGAGACTTGCCCCCATGAACTTCCGTGTCTAACATATTGACTGAATTAGTGTATATCCAGGCCATCACAGAGAATTGATTGCTAATAACTTTGGTTTCTTATTTGTTGTTTAGACAAGTTTTTCTCATAGATCCTCTTGTTGCATTTGAGTCCAATATTTCCGAGCATGGCGCAGAACAATCTGGTGAAGAATTTGATAAAATTTCATATTGAATTTAGCCTTTGATTATTAATGCAATCTGGTAAGGAAAGGTTGCTCTATTTGCTTTCTCATTTGAAATTTGAAAACTAAATTAGTCCAAAATGTTATTAGCAAGTGGTCATATATTGAAGAGATGGCAATAGATTCACTATTGCATGTACAATTGTGGCACAGTGATGGACCGATTCAACTTTTTTTTATTATTGGAACTCTTTTCTGATTTTACTATGCAGAACTATCCTGCTTGATTTTAGGCCATGCTTTTGGGGATACTTCTATTATTTATGTTGCATCGTTCCCTTGAGTGAAGCATATAGGAGGTATTCATGTTCAAGGAATATTTTATATTGGGGCCATAAACCAATATGCTGAGGGCAAGAAAGTTTAGAAAAAAAAATTATAATGCATAAAAAAAGGGACAAGGATAGGCTATGTGGGTTTCCAACCAGGTGGAAGTAATAAAGGTGACATTGGGTTTCATAGATGTGGGGAGCAAAAATTGGCATGGAGTTTGAAAGAAAATTCCTTAAGCAAATAAAGTGCCACTGCCCTCAATTAAGGAAATTGCGGTTTGCAAGGCGATTCACAGCAATTCCTGAAGACTTGGTGGAGAAAATTTTTAGAAATGTTTTTAAGATCCAGCACACTGCGAATTGATCAATAGAAAGCAGGAAAATTGTTGAAAAGAACAGTTGCTAGAGCTAGGTGATGTGGCAGATAGGGGGATTTTGAAATGTAAAAAGGATGTGGGAATGCCAAAGCCTGCACAGTTTTTGAGCATAACCAATGCCTTCATCATACAAATCAGGTTCCTCATATTAACTTATTATTGTTTTGATTTAATGAATGTCAATTATAGGATGCAAATCGGTATAAGTAGATCAGCTAAAGGATTACTTAAGATGTTTCGCATTGACGACAAGTAGCCAGGGGAGGATGGGGTGCCCTTTTAATCTCTAAGCTAGCCACATCACAACTTAAAGGTTTAATTTGTTAATTGTACTGGTTTTAATCCGCTTTTAACTTCTTGTGATGAATATCGTAACCACAAGTGGATATTTGAGTCCTTGTTAATTGCCTTGGCATAAGATTTATTTGGTAATTTGGTGCATCTATTTTCAACACCTATTAGTATGGGTATTAGAGAGAGGTGGTGCATTGAAAATGCTTGGAAGACAGCTCTGTTAGTATGCTCTTAGCCTTCAAATGAAAGCGTTTTAAAAGCCCATTCTTTGATCTTGGCTTGTCCTCTACTGATAACCATTTCCAGTAGGTCCTTAGTGGCTTTCTAGTGAACATGGAACTTCAGATATGCCAATGTTTATTATTTTTCTTTGTATCTTAAAATATCGAGGATGTCCCAGTTCTTACCTTATGTTATATTAGTGAAAACCACTGTAGATTTATTGTAATTTATTTGCTGGCCCATGGCTTGTTGGTAGCATTTAGGGTTTAATTTAAGATGGTTGATTTCTTGTAATGGGAGAGTAGAACATAGAAGAATACCATCCACAAATTGATACTATATATTTTAATCCTTCATCCACTGCACACGTGAAAATTTTGTTTCTGATAGATTCGATAAGTGTAGAGAAGAGTTTTTTTCGTTACTGTAAATAAGTAGGGGCGGAAAGGTCAATTTGCCTTTGATTCCCTTGTTGATTATAAACATTTCCACATCTGTTAATAGCAATGGAGAAAGTTGGAGTGTTGATACAACAGCATATCCATTTGGTTGCCCTTGTAGAGAAAGTTCGGGACATGCATGATTTTTGTGTTATTGATGTGGATTAACATCTGTTTGTTTCTTCTTGATTTTGTAACAAACTTCAAATAAATTAGATTTAATTATATCCCAGTAAATTTGATAAAATATGGTTAGGAAAATCATCAGGCAAAGAGATTTAAGAATTATCAGTCTTTTACAAATGTTGTAATTGTGGGATAATGAATTTTCAATTTACTATTCAAATGCAGAAGGTTCTTTGTAGCGGTTCATATGGTTTTAATACAACATAATTCTTTTACCATTCTCCATCAAGGTTTTGGTCAGTTTATGTTTTAATCATACATTGACATGAAGCGATGCAAAGCAACTATAGTATTAATTGTACAAGTTTGTTAAGGGTGTTTTTTGTACTATTCTTGGGTCCATCTCCGTCCGAAAGGGGCTTATCATTTATTTGCGTACATTATAGGTAGGTCCAAGCTTATGAGTGAGCATGGCTGTAAAATGTGAATTCGGGCTTTTGTTCTGCCCGGGATTTGATATTTGTGATTCTCTACATTTTTAAATTTGTAGTCCAATTGCAGGGTGCTGACGTCATATGTATGAATTATTTGGGTAAGAACGTCTGTAAAGTCAAGAATCCGTCTTGATTCATCTTATAATTTTTTAATTTGATTTTTTAGAGACAAGGATGGTTATACAATAATATATATAACTATATTAGATTACGGACTAGAGAATGCTTTATATATGGTATCATTGAACACGATTTGATGGCAGTTTCAGCCAATAAGTGATATAGATTTTACATATGATTTGCGTAGTCTTTATTGTTTCACTTTCAAGTTTGTAATTTCCAAATTTTGTAATTGATCAAACATTTAATACTTTCTATTCATTTAATATCCTTTCCTTTTTTGTGACGAGATTGCAGTAATGAACAAGGATGCTGCAAATATGTTGGGCATTTATGAAATCCTTTGTGATTCTGTAGATTCCCAATTTACAGTCCTGCTAATAGCAATGTTCCAAAGGCAGTCCTTTACAAAAGAAGCTCAGTATCTACTGTCATGATTTCTTGCAGGAAATGGCTAGCAGAGAATAAGCATCTAAGATACATGTGGATTCCTTATACAGACACCATAGTTGTGGTGCAGTGTAATTCTCTTCCAGACGGAGAAGATCCTCCTAAATTTTCTGCAAAATATGGAAAGGATGAGGCTCTTAAGCATCTCCGTGACTTGTACAAAGAACTTGAAAGCAAACGCAGGTAAACAAATGTGCAGACATACTCGCTTATATTGATGCTATTCTGTCGATTTGCTTGTTTTTGAAGGTCACATTCACATTTATTTAGCAGCATTACAAAAGAGGAGCTTCTTTTTGCACAGCAAATTTGGTTTTGTTTTGTACTAGACATGATAATAATGGTTTTGTTGCATAAAATGGATGTAGGATTGAAGAAACAAGCACTGTGAAAAACAATGATAGTAAATCAGGTGTCCAAGTCTCAAATGGCACACAGATGGACGTTAATGAGCTTTCTATCGCAGAACTTAGAGACAAGCTTCTTTCATTGAATCCCTTGAACAAAGATCATGTCATGAAAGTAAACTTAGCTGAGGCTGAGTATTGGAAGAAGTCTGAAGGATATAGAGTCGGGTGGAGTGATGAGATCTTGGGTTTTGACTGTGGTGGACAACAATGGGTTTCTGAGGTTTGCTTTCCTGTTGGCACATTGATAAATCCCAATTTGAAAGACATCAATTATGTAGAAGAGGCTATTAAGTTGATAAAAAATGAGAAGATACCAGCACCTGCTCCCATTGAACAGCGATGGACAGCTAGCAGCAGAAGTTTAATGAGCCCAGCTTCATCCTCAGTTGCAGATGCTTTGTTTTCCTGGGTAATTTATAAAATATTGATTTGATAACTTTCATTTGTTTTTCTGCTAGATCCATGAATTACTGTGTATGAATAACACAATTATTTGTGATGGGCACAGGTGAGTACATTGCAGTTTCTGCAATTGTGTTTTTTATTCATTAAAAAATATATACGCAAAGTAGAGTTCAAATTTGATTTATATTTTACTTTGGTCCAGGTTGGAATAATCATGTACATGCCAACCATGGATTCCGATCAGCGGAAAGCGATAACAAGTGAATTCTTTAAGTATAGACATGCTGCCCAAAAACAGTTATGGGATAAATATTCTGCTTATGAACATTGGGCAAAAATAGAAGTAAGACATTTTTATAAACAAGTCGTTTGAAATGTTGATTTTTTTCCTTTAATGAAGAAATAGTATCCTGAACTGTATTTCTGGACCTTCTCACTTATGTTTGAGCAATTTGTTGTACTTCAGATTCCAGATAATGATGAAGAACTTTCTTGGCTGCGTGAACGATTAAACAAGAGGTTTCCTTTGGATGCGTACAAAAGAGCTCAGTCAGAATTAGATCCAAATCACATTCTTTCAAATGACATTCTTGAGAAGTTATTCCCCGCACAGTGAATAATTCTAAAGTTGGAGCCGCATAAATTGAAAGACAATTTCTAAGGGTCAACTGGTGCAGAGTTATTTCGGTGTTAGATATATATTTCAGTTTTTTTCCCCTTAGACTGTCATTCGGTATACCTGTGGACTCAGCTTCTTTCCTATATGGGTTAAATTGCTGAAGACATTCCGTAGAACGTTCTAGCAAGATTTTATTTTGCAGTGTTGTTTCATATTTACTATTTTTGTATTTATAAAGATCCTTTTCATGCAAGGTAACATGCACAAAGTCGGTGTGTCCTGGATCTAGGATCATGTTCCTAATCTATTCTTTGTGGGTGGAATTGCATTTGTAGACTTGCTCATATGAAGTAGATTATTCGTTAGTCATTACATTTTCTTCCCCAAGACCAATGTGGATGGCACCGAACTTATCATATGCAGCCTGAGAAGGCCCGAGAAGGGTAACTCTTTTATGGTTCGATTTTGTAATAATTTATTTTCATTCTTTTTAGTGGTGAAAGATATTGGGAAATACATTTCATGGGTGAAATAATATACATGAGATTGATACTCAACAATAGCTTTTCTCCAACAAGCATTTCTGGCTAATGGTAGTGTGGGACATAAATTCAAGCAGTGAGTGTAGTGCATATTTGACTTGTTAATTTATTCAGAATGTATAAAATCCACCATACGGAACTCTTCGTAGAGCCCTTTAAGGTTAAAATAACATCTGATTAAGATTAAAACAATTGTTTTGACGAGCAATAACCATCGAGAAGTCTTACTGAACGTCAAGGGATTTCAGAAGCGTAATCAAATTGAAAGCCCAATTAATTGGACTATAAATTGTCTTTTGGATCATGAATTATTACTTAGCTTGATTCTAGATAACCTAGAAATGCTAGCATGTGTGTGAGAAAGGACCTTCAGTCAACGACCTGAAGTGACCTGGACATGTTTGCGTATATCATATTTTCACACTTGCCATATGTTGAATATGTAAATCAGAAAAAGCTTTTCTGCTGCCTTCTTGCCTCAAAAGTATCTAGCATGAACCATCCCAAGGTTGAAATAATCGGTTCCAGCAGATATATATGATAGATACGGCCAGGTAAAAGAATTTGTGATATGAGTGCCATTTTACAAGTATTCTTGTTAAATAATTTGTAGTTCGGTTTCTTAGCATATAAAAGATATTTTTGCATGAATCAGTAATACTGTTTGATAGAGTTTCCTATGAGAAATGCATGCGCCGCATTTCTTTGTTTGTTGGTTTCTAGTGTTGTGGATTTACAATTGAGCTTATAATGTTCGTATCCTTGTTCAGTTTGGATGATACGAGTTTTTGTGTTTCAAAGGCGTGTATTCAAAGTTCGATGGTGTTTACTCTAGGTTTGCTCATCTTAGGTGTTTACACCACATAAAAAGTTTTAGTGAATGTGAATTGAAGAGTAATGTGTATGTTGTATATGTTGGTCCTAGTTAAGATATGAGGTGGTCTACTTTTCATTCCTTTTCACCTCAAGAATACTTAAGTGCCGACCTAAGTTGAATTATGTTAAGTTAAGATGCTTAGTCAACCTTGGAAGGTTTTTGCAAATATGATGATGGTATAAATAAATGATAAATTGTCGAGGGAGTGTGTGTGTGATGCAGAGCATCCATCAACCGACATCTTAGGATCCCAAATCCATCATGAGTTCCAAACAACATAGTTTCTTCACTTTCTTAGAGGCACACATATTCATCCATAACATGTTCAATAACCAATCAATCTTTATTTGTTCATCCACGATCAAAGATCATCATTTAACAAAAACACAAGTCATTAAAGCGATCGTCTTTCTCTGTACTTTATATCATAACTACACCCAATACCCACATACAAACGTTCATAATAATCCATTGAACCATGTCAAGTAATTCTTGGAAGATTTGATAGTTTGTATTTTGTTATTTCATAACTTTTATACCAGACATTATTTGTCTAATTGCCCCGGTTAGAATGTGAATAACTAGACTTTTTAAAACATATCCAAAATTTAGCCAAATCCAACGATTCATTGCAAAGATATGCCCCCTATACAGAGACCATTTTTACTGTCACAAAACAAGAAAAATTGCTAACCCAATCCGCTTAGGGGATCATATAACTTTTAAAATACAAATCCATTTCAAGTAAAATCAAAACCATCTGAAAGCCCCTTGAGTCCACTTGAAAACATCATAGAATCAAACTTTTCCATTGACTACAAACAAAAATATTATCAAACCCATATCAACAACACCATTGAAGAGGGTTTAGAACCAGTTTTCACCAAAACTATCATAACTTACTTAAAACTTAACAAAAATGAACCAACCCACTTGGATTAGAAAGCTAATTCATCCTTCTTTCAACAAATATAAGTTTTATTCCATTTGACAATCATTACATAACCGTACACGTTGTTGCGACATGACTATTTAAAAAAAAAATGATAATTGCAATCCATAAAACTTGAAAACATCCTAGAATCAGACTTTTCCATTAACTACAAACAAAAATATTATCAAACCCATATCAACAACACCGTTGAAGAGGGTTTAGAACCAGTTATCACCAAAACTATCATAACTTTCTTAAAACTTAACAAAAATGAACCAACCCACTTGCATTAGAAAGCTAATTCATCCTTCTTTTGACAAATATAAGTTTTATTCCATTTGACAATCATTACATAACTGTACACGTTGCTGCGACATGACTATTTTTTAGAAAATTTGAGAATTGCAATCCATAAAACATTCACAACTTGTTCAATTCTTCACCAAAATGATGCAAACCAGAACCAAATGAAAGCTTATTCACTAATATATCAAATGAAAATAACTATACATCATTTTCAGGCTGTAAATGGCTATTCAAGGCCTGAAAATAGAAGAAAAGGGTGTTTAGAACTTCAAAACAAAGGATTTTAGACTACCAAATTAAATCAAATTATATTTCTCCTCATTCATTCTAGTTTGGATTGATATTACATCATTTAAATAGAGATATCAAGCCTTGGAACCGACCATAACCACCCAACTTCTCTTTTTTTACATGTTTTGCAACTTTTGTTACATTTCACAACTTTTTTGAGAACTTTTCACTTTGGATTGCAAATGTGATATAACTTTGCAAAGACACTCGAAATACTTTAATATGGACTATTATATCACTTTTTACCCTTCATTAGACACTTTAATGCAAGTTTGAACCCCTTGACCATATCAAGACCTCTAATGGACAATTTTGACAATGTTGAACAAATGACTTCAATTAGCCTTACATTTGATTCAAATGAACTCAAAACTTAATAAAATGACCTTGTAGGTAATAATCTAACAAAATACAATCAAATTCTTCACATTTAGACCTTTGACCTCCTGTAGCTTAGGTGCTTCTACACCATACTCCCCGCCTTGAAAAGTTTCCAGGTCCCTTGGAAACATGGAACCAATAACCCGCAAGGAAAAAAAATTAGACCAAAATCTTTTATCTTTTGCCTCCTTTACCTTCTTTACCTTTGCCTCTTCATGCCTCTTTCATCATCAACCTTTCCCTTAAGGACACATAAGTGTCCTTGTAGTCACCTTCTCAATTACTCCTGTCAGTGGAGTATACAATGGCTGCAACTTCATGGTGCTGTACCAATCAGAGATCCACCTTTCCCTTTGCTGCTTTACCTCACCAACATCTTAGGATCCCAAATCCATCATGAGATCCAAACAACAACATAGTTTCTTCCCTTTCTTAGAGGCACACATATTCATCCATAACATGTTCATTAACTAATCAATCTTTATTTGTTCATCCACAATCAGAGATCATCATTCAACAAGAAGACAAGTCATTAAAATGACCTTCTTTCTTTGTACTTTATATCATACCTACATCCAATACCCATATACAAACATTCATAGTAATCCATTGAACCATGTCAACTAATTCCTTGCAGATTTGATAGTCTGTACTCTGTTATTTGTAACTTTTATACCATACATTATTTGTCTAATCGCTCCGGTCAGAATGTGAATAAATAAATTTTTTGAAACATATCCAAAATTTAGCCAAATCCAACGGTTCATTGGAAAGATATGCCCTCGTACGGAAAGCCATTTTTACTGTCATATAACTTTCAAAATAAAAATCCATTTCAAGTAAAATCAAAACCATTTGAAAGCCCCTTTAATCCATTTGAAAACATCCTAGAATTATACTTTTCCATTGACTACAAACATAAATATTATCAAACCTATATCAACAACATCATTGAAGAGGGTTTATAACCAATTTTCAATAAAACTATCATAACTTACTCAAAACTTTTCAAAAATGAGCCAAACCACTTGCATTAGAAAGATAACTCATCCCTCTTTCGACAAATATAAGTTTTATTTCATTTAATAATCATTACATAATCGTACACATTGCTGCAACGTGACTGTTTTCAAAAAATTTAAAAATTGCAATCCATAAAACATTCATAACTCGTTCAATTCTTCACCAAAATGATCCAAACCAGAACCAAATGAAATATTATTCACTAATATATCAAATGGAAATAATAATAAACCATTTTGAAGCTCTACATGGCCGTACAAGGCCTGTAAATAGAAGAAAAAGTTTTTAGAACTTCAAAACAAAGGATTTTAGACTACCAAATTCAATCAAATTATATTTCTCCTCATTCATTCTGGTTTGGATTGACATTACATCATTTAAATAGAGATATCAAGCCTTGGAACCGACCATAACCACCCAACTTCCCTTTTTTTACATGTTTTGCAACTTTTGTGTCATTTCACAACTTTTTTGACAACTTTTCACTTTGGATTGCAAATGTGATATAACTTTGCAAGGACACTCGAAAAACTTTAATATGGACTATTATATCACTTTTTACCCTTCATTAGACACTTTAATGCAATTTTGAACCCCTTGACCATATCAAGACCTCTAATGGACAATTTTGACAATGTTGAACAAATGACTTCAATCAGCCTTACATTTGATTCAAATGAACTCAAAACTTAATAAAATGACCTTGTAGATAATAATCTAATACAATACAATCAAATTCTTCACATTTAGACCTTTGAACTCCTGTAGCTTAGGTGCTTCTACACCATACTCCCCGTCTTGAAAAGTTTCCAAGTCCCTTGGAAACATGGAACCAAATAACCCGCAAGAAAAAAAATTAGACCAAACACTTTTATCTTTTGCCTCCTTTACCTTCTTTACATTTGCCTCTTCATGCCTCTTTCATCATCAACCTTTCCCTTAAGGACACATAAGTGTCCTTGTAGTCACCTTCTCAATTACTCCTGTCATTGGAGTATACAATGGTTGCAATTTCATGGTGTTGTACCAATCAGAGATCCACCTTTCCCTTTGCTGCTTCACCTCATCAAAAACAACTCACCTTATGCCTCACTTAGGAGTCCCATCCTTGCCTCTTACCCTAGTCTCTTGGCACCCACTGGATCATTCCTTGGCCTTGGACCATCCCTGGCCCTTGACATACCTTCTTTGTCTGAACACACACAGAAAAACGCTTCCTTTTGCAGCTGGTGGATAAGCACCTGGAACCAAAACCATTAGCAAAACCAAAAGACAAAACCTTCTCTCAGCCTAGATCTTTTACCGGGCTCTGATACCAATATGATGTAGAGCATCCAACAACCAACATCTTAGGATGCCAAATCCATCATGAGATCCAAACAACAACATAGTTTCTTCACTTTCTTAGAGGCACACATATTCATCCATAACATGTTCATTAACTAATCAATCTTTATTTGTTCTTCCACAATCAAAGATCATCATTCAATAGGAAGACAAGTCATTGAAATGATTTTCTTTCTTTATGATTTATATCATACCTACATCCAATACCCATATACAAACATTCATAGTAATCCATTGAACCATGTCAACTAATTCCTTGCAGATTTGATAGTCTGTACTTTGTTATTTGTAACTTTTATACCATACATCATTTTTCTAATCGCTCCTGTCATAATGTGAATAAATAGAGTTTTTAAAACATATAAAAAATTTAGCCAAATCCAACGGTTCATTGGAAAGATATGCCCCCGTACAGAGACCCATTTTTATTGTCATATAACTTTCAAAATACAAATCCATTTCAAGTAAAATCAAAACCATCTGAAAGCCCCTTGAATCCATTTGAAAACATCCTAAAATTATACTTTTCCATTGACTACAAACATAAATATTATCAAACCCATATCGACAACACCATTGAAGAGGGTTTAGAACCAATTTTCAGCAAAACTATCATAACTTCCTCAAAACTTTTCAAAAATGAACTAAACCACTTGAATTAGAAAGATAAATCATCCCTCTTTCGACAAATATAAGTTTTATTCCATTTAACAATCATTACATAATCATACACATTGCTGCAACATGACTGTTTTCAAAAAAATTAAAAATTGCGATCCATAAAACATTCATAACTCGTTCAATTCTTCACCAAAATGATCCAAAATAGAACCAATTGAAATATTATTCACTAATCTATCAAATGGAAATAATAATAAACCATTTCAAAGCTCTACATGGCCGTACAAGGCTTGGAAATAGAAGAATATAGTGTTTAAAACTTCAAAACAAAGGATTTTAGACTACCAAATTCAATCAAATTATATTTCTCCTCATTCATTCTGGTTTGGATTGATATTACATAATTTAAATAGAGATATCAAGCATTGGAACCGACCATAACCACCAAACTTCCTTTCTTTTTACATGTTTTGCAACTTTTGTTACATTTCACAACTTTTTTGACAACTTTTCAATTTGGATTACAAATGTGATATAACTTTGCAAGGACACTCGAAATACTTTAATATGGACTATTATATCACTTTTTACCCTTCATTAGACACTTTAATTCAAGTTTGAACCCCTTGACCATATCAAGACCTCTAATGGACGATTTTGACAATGTTGAACAAATGGCTTCAATCAGCCTTACATTTGATTTAAATGAACTCAAAACTTAATAAAATGACGTTTTAGATAATAATCTAACACAATACAATCAAATTCTTCACATTTTGACCTTTGAAATCCTGTAGATTAGGTGCTTCTACACCATACTCCCCGTCTTGAAAATTTTCCAAGTCCCTTGGAAACATGGAACCAATAACCCGCAAGAAAAAAAATTAGACCAAAAACTTTTATCTTCTGCCTCCTTTACCTTCTTTACCTTTTCCTCTTCATGCCTCTTTCATCATGAACCTTTCCCTTAAGGACACAAAAGTGTCCTTGTAGTCACCTTCTCAATTACTCCTTTCAGTGGAGTATACAATGGCTGCAACTTCACGATGCTGTACCAATCAAAGATCCACCTTTCCCTTTGCTGCTTCACCTCATCAAAAACAACTCACCTTATGCCTCACTTAGGAGTCCCATCCTTGCCTCTTACCCTAGTCTCTTGGCACTCACTGGATCATTCCTTGGCCCTGGACCATCCCTGGCCCTTGACATACCTTCTTTGTCTGAACACACACAAAATCCCTTCCTTTTGCAGCTGGTGGATAAGCACCTGGAACCAAAACCATTAGCAAAACCAAAACATGAAACCTTCTCTCAGTCCACATCTTTTACTGGGCTCTAATACCCATATGATGTAGAGCATCCAACAACCAACATCTTAGGATCCCAAATCCATCATGAGATCCAAACAACAACATAGTTTCTTCACTTTCTTAGAGGCACACATATTCATCCATAACATGTTCATTAACTAATCAATCTTTATTTGTTCATCCACAATCAAAGATCATCATTCAAAAAGAATACAAGTCATTAAAATGATCTTCTTTCTATGTACTTTATATCATACGTACATCCAACACCCATATAGAAACATTCATAGTAATCCATTGAACCATGTCAACTAATTCCTTGCAGATTTGATAGTCTGTACTTTGTTATTTGTAACTTTTATACCATACATCATTTGTCTAATCGCTCCAGTCATAATTGTTAGTAATAACTGAGAGGGGGGGCGTGAATCAGTGGCCTCAATAATTTATCCTTTAAACTTTAATCCACCAATCAATACACCTCAGATTATTAAGTCCCTACAAGATGCATGACTTGAAATACTTTGAAATAATTAACTGTTTGTCGGTTTACTTTGTCTGTTCTTATTCTCCTTGATTACTGATAAGCAGTAAAACTTATTTACCGATACTCAGTAAATATGTAGAGTATACCAATCAATCTAGAAATGCATATGTGAAATGTAAAACAATAAAGTAATAAACCATACACACATAACACATGGATTTTAACATGGAAACCATGTTAAGGGAAAAACCACTGGGACCGGTACTCCAAATTTTCACTCTTCTGAAGTGAGCCCTGTTAGGAGCCAACCTTGTTAAGGTTACAAACACACTGTTAAGTGCGACCTTGTTAGAGGTTTTTTATACATAGGTTTTCACTTAGTATCTGGCATCTATGCTACCATCCTTGAACCAGCCTTCTTCTTAGACTGTCAATAGGCTTTATGCTAATATTACTACCATCCTTGAATCAACCTCCTTCTTAGACTGTCAATAGGCTTTAGGTAAGACCAATGCTACTTTCACGAGTCAACCTTTTTGGCACTCCTTGGGATGTACCTCAATATATAGAAGATGGTTAAGTCCTTCTCTATTAAGAGACTTAATTCTTCAATGGTTAAAATGAAACACAATGACCTGTTTCTAATGCAACTTGAATTGCAGATTTTTAGATCTATTTAAGTACAATACCTCTCTGATCAATATATCAATTCAATTCCTTTGTGCTCCACACTTTCTTCCCTGTGATGCTATGCTTCACTGTTTGTTGGTGTCTTCAGAATTCATTAGCTCTCCCTTAGCTTGATTGATTAGGACTGGATGAAGTTTAACCTTCACCAGTTTCTCTTTAGCATCTTCTTTCTATTCACTCCCCTTCCACGTATCCAATTACATGCAGAAATGAATTATGCTTGTCTCTTATATAGACATGATATTCCTTAATTCATGATTCTTGATTCTTGGCGTGAAAAATAATCTAGCCAATCTGATTTACGACTTTAACTCTTGATTTATCTCGTAGTTATCTTCTTGCCAACTATATAAATCTTCTTTAAATCAATTACTTAACGGTGGTCGAATAAAACAAATAAAACAACCAGTTAAGTCTATCCTTAAGCTCTGCCAGCTAGATATTTTGTCATTTTCTGAACTCTCTGTTCCGCTGGTCAATTCTGCAGTTCATCATCGATGACAACTGCCAGTTCCGTCGATGTAACTCTAGTTAGCTTCAGGATCTCCGTCCGTCGGGCAACTTTGTTTTTAGTTCGTCAGACATTCTGTGATTCTGCTTCGTCGGGCAACACTGTCTTCTACTCGTCGGGTATCACTGTGACTTTTTCCCTGCCTTTACCGATGGTGTGCACTCCGTCGGTGTAGTCTGTCACTTAGAAAATACTTGACTTTTATGCATTGCTAAAAGCATAATCATTGTTCCATTGATTCTCTGAAGTCTTTGGCATTATGTACATGACCGTACATATCATATCAAGTTGACATCAATGAAAATACAAACCATTAACTAATTTCATGTCTTGCATCATCTTCAACTTAACATTATCAAACATTCAATCAGTTACATGTCATCAATAATGTGAATAAATAGAGTTTTTAAAACATATCAAAACTTTAGCCAAATCCAACGGTTCATTGCAAAGATATGCCCCCGTACAGAGACCCATTTTTACTGTCATATAACTTTCAAAATACAAATCCATTTCAAGTAAAATCAAAACCATCTGAAAGCCCCTTGAATCCATTTGAAAACATCCTAGAATTATACTTTTCCATTGACTACAAAAATAAATATTATCAAACCCATATCGACAACACTATTGAAGAGGGTTTAGAACCAATTTTCACTAAAACTATCATAACTTCCTCAAAACTTTTCAAAAATGAACCAAACCACTTGCATTAGAAAGATAACTCATCCCTCTTTCAAAAAATATAAGTTTTATTTCATTTAACAATCATTATATAATCGTACACATTGCTGCAACATGACTGTTTTCAGAAAATTTAAAATTTGCAATCCATAAAACATTCATAACTCGTTCAATTATTCACCAAAATGATCCAAACTAGAACCAAATGAAATATTATTCACTAATATATCAAATGGAAATAATAATAAACCATTTCGAAGCTCTACATGGCCGTACACGACCTGGAAATAGAAGAAAAAAGTGTTTAGAACTTCAAAACAAAGGATTTTAGACTACCAAATTCAATCAAATTATATTTCTCCTCATTCATTCCGGTTTGGATTGATATTACATCGTTTAAATAGAGATATCAAGCCTTGGAACCAACCATAACCAGCCAACTTCCCCCTTTTTACATGTTTTGCAACTTTTGTTACATTTCACAACTTTTTTGACAACTTTTCACTTTGGATTGCAAATGTGATATAACTTTGCAAGGACACTCGAAATACTTTAATATGAACTATTATATCATTTTTTACCCTTCATTAGACACTTTAATACAAGTTTGAACCCCTTGACCATATCAAGACCTCTAATGGACAATTTTGACAATGTTAAACAAATGACTTCAATCAGCCTTACATTTGATTCAAATGAACTCAAAACTTAATAAAATGACCTTGTACAAAATACAATCAAATTATTCACATTTAGACCTTTGAACTCCTATATCTTAGGTGCTTCTACACCATACTCACCGCCTTGAATAGTTTCCATGTCCCTTGGAAACATGGAACCAATAACCTGCAAGGAAGAAAAATTAGACCAATTTTTTTTATCTTCTGGCTCCTTTACCTTCTTTACCTTTTCCTCTTAATGCCTCTTTCATCATCAACATTTCCCTTAAGGACACAAAAGTGTCCTTGTAGTCACCTTCTCAATTACTCCTGTCAGTGTAGTATATAATGGCTGCAACTTCATGGTGCTGTACCAATCAGAGTTCCACCTTTCCCTTTGCTGCTTCACCTCATCACAAACAAATCACCTTACGCATCACTTAGGAGTGCCATCCTTGTCTCTTACCCTGGTTTCTTGGCACCCACTAGATCATTCCTTTGCCCTGGACCATCCCTGGCCCTTGACATACCTTCTTTGTCTGAACACACACACACAAAATCCCTTCCTTTTGCAACTGGTGGATAAGCACCTAGAACCAAAACCATTAGCAAAACCAAAACACAAAACCTTCTCTCAGCCCAGATCTTTTACCAGGCTCTGATACCAATATGATGTAGAGCATCCAACAACCAACATCTTAGGATCACAAATCTATCATGAGATCCAAACAACAACATAGTTTCTTCACTTTCTTAGAGGCACACATATTCATCAATAACATGTTCATTAACTAATAAATCTTTATTTGTTCATCCACAATAAGAGATCATCATTCAACAAGAAGACAAGTCATTAAAATGATCTTCTTTCTCTGTACTTTATATCATAACTACATCCAATACCCATATACAAACATTCATAGTAATCCATTGAACCATGTCAACTAATTCCTTGTAGATTTGATAGTCTGTACTCTGTTATTTGTAACTTTTATACCATACATTATTTTTCTAATCGCTCTGGTCATAATGTGAATAGATTTTTTAAAACATATCCAAAATTTAGCCAAATCCAACGGTTCATTGGAAAGATATGCCCCTGTACAGAGACCCATTTTTACTGTCATATAACTTTCAAAATACAAATCCATTTCAAGTAAAATCAAAACAATATGAAAGCCCCTTGAATCCATTTGAAAACATCCTAGAATTATACTTTTCCATTGACTACAAACATAAATATTATCAGACCCATATCGACAACACCATTGAAGAGGGTTTAGAACCAATTTTCAGAAAAACTATCATAACTTCCTCAAAACTTAGCAAAAATGAACCAAACCACTTGCATTAGAAAGATAATTCATCCCTCTTTTAAAAAATATAAGTTTTATTCCATTTAACTATTATTACGTAATCATACACATTGCTGCAATATGACTGTTTTTAGAAAATTTAAAAATTGCAATCCATAAAACATTCATAACTCGTTCAATTCTTCACCAAAATGATTCAAACCATAACCAAATGAAATATTATTCACTAATATTTCAACTCAGAATAATAAATAACCATTTCAAAGCTCTATATGGCCATACAGGCTTGGAAATAGAAGAAAAAAGTGTTTAGAACTTCAAAACAAATGATTTTAAACTACCAAATTCAATCAAATTATATTTCTCCTCATTCATTCTGGTTTGGATTGATATTACATCATTTAAATAGAGATATAAATCCTTGGAACCGACCATAACCACCCAACTTCCCTTTTTTACATGTTTTGCAACTTTTGTTACATTTCACAACTTTTTTGACAACTTTTCGCTTTGGATTGCAAATGTGATATAACTTTGCAAGGACACTCAAAATATTGTAATATGGACTATTATATCACTTTTTACCCTTCATTAGACACTTTAATACAAGTTTTAACCCCTTGACCATATCAATACCTCTAATGGACAATTCTCACAATGTTGAACAAATGACTTCAATCAGCCTTACATTTGATTCAAATGAACTCAAAACTTAATAAAATGACCTTGTAGATAATAATCTAACAAAATACATTCAAATTATTCACATTTAGAACTTTGAAATCCTGTAGCTTAGGTTCTTCTACACCATACTCCCCGCCTTGAAACATTTCTAGGTCCCTTGGAAACATGGAAACAATAACTCGCAAGAAAAAAAAATTAGACCAAAAACTTTTATCTTTTTCCTCCTTTACCTTTTCCTCTTCATGTCTCTTTCATCATCAAACTTTCCCTTAAGGTCACAAAAGTTTCCTTGTATTCACCTTCTCAATTACTCCTATCAGTGGAGTATACAATGGCTACAACTTCATGGTGCTGTACCAATCAGAGATCCACCTTTCCCTTTGCCGCTTCACCTCATAAAAAATAACTCACCTTATGCATCACTTAGGAGTCCCATCCTTTCCTCTTACCCTTGTCTCTTGGAACCCACTAGATCATTCCTTGGCCCTGGACCATCCCTGGCCCTTGACATACCTTCTTTGTCTGAACACACACACAAAATCTTTTTTCCTTTTGCAGCTAGTGGATAAACACCTGGAACCAAAACCATTAGCAAAACCAAAACACAAAACCTTCACTTAGCCCAGATATTTTCCTGGGCTCTGATACCAATATGATGTAGAGCATCCAACAACCAATATCTTAGGATCCCAAATCCATCATGAGATCCGAACAACAACATAGTTTCTTCACTTTCTTAGAGGCACACATATTCATCCATAACATGTTCATTAACTAATCACTCTTTATTTGTTCATCCAAAATTAGAGATCATCATTCAAAAAGAAGACAAGTCATTAAAATGATCTTCTTTCTCTGTACTTTATATCATAACTACATCCAATACCCATATACAAACATTCATAGTAATCCATTGAACCATGTCAACTAATTCCTTGCAGATTTGATAGTCTGTACTCTATTATTTGTAACTTTTATACTATACATCATTTGTCTAATCGCTCCTGTCATAATGTGAATAAATAGAGTTTTTAAAACATATCCAAAATTTAGCCAAATCCAACGGTTCATTGGAAAGATATGCCCCCGTACAGAGACCCATTTTTACTGTCCTATAAGTTTCAAAATACTAATCCATTTCAAGTAAAATCAAAACCATCTGAAAGCCCCTTGAATCCATTTGAAAACATCCTAGAATTATACTTTTCCATTGACTACAGACATAAATTTTATCAAACCCATATTGGCAACACCATTGAAGAGGGTTTAGAACCAATTTTCAGCAAAACTATCATAACTTCCTCAAAACTTATCAAAAATGAACTAGACCACTTGCATTAGAAAGATAATTCATCCCTCTTTCGATAAATACAAGTTTTATTCCATTTAAAAATCATTAAATAATCATACAAATTGCTGCAACATGACTGTTTTCAGAAAATTAAAAAATTGCAATCCATAAAACATTCATAACTCGTTCAATTCTTCACCAAAATGATCCAAACCAGAACCAAATGAAATATTATTCACTAATCTATCAAATGGAAATAATAATAAACCATTTCAAAGCTCTACCTGTACAAGGCTTGGAAATAGAAGAAAAAAGTGTTTAGAACTTCAAAACAAAGGATTTTAGACTATCAAATTCAATCAAATTGTATTTCTCCTCATTCATTCTATTTTAGATTGATATTACATCATTTAAATAGAGATATTAAGCCTTGGAACCAACCATTACCACCCAATTTCCCTTTCTTTACATGTTTTGCAACTTTTGTTACATTTGACAACTTTTCACTTTGGACTCAAAATGTGATAAAACTTTGCAAGAACACTCAAAATACTTTCATATGAACTATTATATCACTTTTTACCCTTCATTAGAAACTTTAATACAAGTTCAAATCCATTGACCATATCAAGACCTCTAATGGACAATTTTGACAATGTTGAACAAATAACTTGAATTAGCCTTACATTTGTATCAAATGAACCAACAAATTAATAAAATGATCTTGTAGATAATAATATAACAAAATGCAATCAAATTATTCACATTTAGACCTTTGAACTCCTATAGCTTAGGTGCTCCTGCACCAGTGTGTGTGAGTGTAATGAGGATGTGTAAAAGAGAATTTATCTCCCAATATGTGTGGATTTGAGTTAGTGCGAAGCATTGAGATATGCAGTGTGGACTTTCATGTGTTAGCTACTGAAAGCAATGAGCAGGAGGTATTGCAGACACCTGAAATTGTCTCATCGCATGTGTGTGATGTTAACACTAATTTTTGTCTTAATTAATTAAATGATCGTAATTATTTAATTAATTTGTGTCATTCCTTTAATTCAAATTTAAATTTGCCTTTTCCTTCCAAATTTGTATAATGGAATGATTTTAATTAATTATTTAGTGCCCATTTAATTTTCCTTCATTTTTAAATCTAATTTTGGCTAATATTCCTTCAATTATTAAGTAAATAATATTATTATTTAATAATTTTTTTTATCTCCAACTTTAATTAAATGATTTTTAATCATTTAATTAAATTAGTTTTTTCTTGTTCATGTCACCATAATTAAATGATTAGTTTATTTAATTATTCCATTTGCATGATGCTAAGTTTGTTAAAGATAAATAAATTATTTAATTTATTATTTCTCCTTCAAGCGTAATTAAATAATTATTAAATGCTGATTATATTTTTATGTTCCACCACTTTAAATTCCACTGACTAACAGTTCATCTTCTCAATTAGGTAAGTCTGTTAATTTAAACAATCACTTATCTGTTCAGTCTCCTGTCATGTGATCAACCACATAATCAGTGTTTAGTCATGCCATCAATTAATTGTCAACCAGTCTGAGTAATTTGTCCAATCAGTCTTGTCACAATTAATCTTAGCCATCCATTATTAGTTAGCACCCCTTAATTTGAACTATCTATTGAAGTCCATAAATTGATAAAATGAAGGTGATTCTGTAATGCCCACCCTAGAATCTTCCTATGTTAGACAGACAAGACTATTGCTTTGACACTTTGGGCTTTATGACGGACTATGATTATTATTTAGTTAGCATTTTTTTTCAGATATTTGAGCATATATAATTGGTTATTGCAGTTATTTGGACATATTAAATGAGTTATGATTTAATGATGAATGGCTAGAAATGAACTATCAGTAAAATGTTTTACATTGATTTGTGTTATGATGT
>JAGRRI010070617.1:0-12882 GCA_018584345.1 Thuja plicata | reverse complement strand
TACAATATACATAACTATCTAATAACAATATATATTAAATACTAACATCCATTTATCTAATATTAACATTAATATCTATATAACATTCATATCTATCTAATAGTTAATTTTGTATAAATAGAAATAATAAGAATAAAAAAATAAAGAGAATGAGATCTATCTAATATTAGCATGAGATCTATCTAATATCTAGTTAATTTAAAAATACTACATTAAATATGTTAAAATAATAATTATAAGAAAGTATATAACATAAACATCAAATTAAATAATTTAGACTAATCTTTACCTAAATCAAGCCAAAAGAAGAATAATAATTAATTTTTTTATTTTTTTAAATGACTGTACGAACCTATTTTTACTTCACTCATTTCGCTTTTAAATCCAGATGCCTACATGTTTATAGAAACCATTGGAAAAATACAGAACACTTTCTTCAGTTAAATAGAGTTTCCATTTTTTCCTATTTTTTGCCTAGATTTTTGCCTGGATTTGTGCTTGTAAGAATCTTCAAAATGGGAATGAATTCCTTTGTTTGGGCTCTAAAATCTAGGTTTAAGGAGGATAAATTGAAAAAAAACCAATGTACTTACTAATGAAATGTTTAGAGAGTATGATTCAATTTTAATTATACGATTTGTTCATACTATTGTAATCCTGCAAGCTCATAAAAATTTTCATTTTCTGTTGAAGTAAACATGTTTATTACATTCTGACTGCATTTCCTTTTATGATCGAGTTTTCGAATCAACCTTGCTTAGCCATTATGAATTCTATAGCATAGGGTTTGTATGTTCATTTTTTCTGGTAGTTATTTGGCTTCTTTGTTCCACACTTTTTTTTCACGCTTTTTGCCAATTTTAACACCCTTATCATGGAAGGCTATGGCTAAACTTGAGACGGAGTTCTAATGTTTTACCAGAATTGGTTTTTATTCTATAGCTGTGCTTTTGATATGACATTTAATTTTGCATAAATAGAAATAAAAAGTATAAAAAATAAACAGAATGAGAAAATAAATAGAATCGACATAGCTATCAAATTAATATTTTCAAACAGTTATCGTACCTGTTCAAATTGGAATGTCTGCTGAAATTCAATGCATGATGAAATGATAAATGGTTACTGTTTTGAATGGTTATTAAAAACAGTATATATTAATAAAGATCAGAAATCTAAACATTATTCAAAGAAATAAATGTAAATCATTTTATTTTATTTTAAACAATGTTTACCTCAAGAACCGTCGGATGAGCATCCTGAATATTGAGCTAATCTAAATATTGAATGATTGAATGGCTTTCAGAAACACAAAACTTCTCCAGTGAGAGGACAGAGTTTCTCATATTATTTTTGCAGAGTTTCTCATATTGCATTTGCTGGATCTAACAGACTATTTTCATAGACTGATATAATAATGGAATTCACTACCGTGCGTTTCAGCTTCTTTATTGCCACTTTTCCACTTCTCCGTTTTCCATTTGCATGCATGCGTATTTTAATATTCCTTATTTGTCGCACTAAAATCCCTTCATATTTAATCATGTTGTATTCACACGTGTCAAAAGAATTGCTGCTATTTCAATCTTCTTAAAATTAAAATTAATCCTGTTGTATTCACGTGTGTCAAAAAATGTTGCTATTTCACTTTTTCTCATGCATAGATAGAGAGAATTGCAAGGAATATGAAAGGTTTCTTTTTTCTTACACTGTTACATTCGCTGACCTCCTATAAAGAGCTGCTGCCATTGTAGGGTTACGCCTCTCGGCATAATTAGTTGTAAGTATGATTTTTAGTTAGTTATGGCAATCGCTACATATAAATGGGCTACAGTGATGCATTTGATCCCATCTCAATATTCATCAACAAACTGATCGTTATCCCATCTCTATCGTAAACATGGGAAATTCACTGCGCATGTAGGTGAACATAGTGCTTGCTGTTCTTTTCCTTATATTTATGGTGGATGTGGCCGGTCAAAAAATGTTGTTGTATCAGACCAGAAATCGGCACGTGCTCTGCTCTCTCACAATATTGAAGGTGCCGCTAATGAGTTTCAGCGTGAGAATATTTGTGAGTCACGCCACAAATAAAACCTCTTGTTCACTGCAATTCCCCTCGCCATTTCATTTTCATTTATTCATTAGATTGTAATAATTCATCGTCGATTTTATGGATGAAAAGTGAATAAAACTTTAATCACCAATTGGATGGTTGCGTTATTTTTTAAAATTAAGTCATGTTTACAGGAGACTTCACTGATTATTATTATTTTTATTATTGTTAATCATCATCTCTGGTGATATAGTAAAGGACCAATGAAAAACATGATAATGAACATAGAAGTAATATGAAATCTTCACGCTATTAAACGAGAAATGTTAATATGATGATAAGATAAATAAAAGAGTTTAGTATAAAAGGAATTATATAGATATAGAATGTCTTAATGGTTTAATAGAATGCCTCATTAAAGAATTATGAATGACCAATGCACCAGTACCACTATAATTGCAAGAATATTTAAAGATGTAGAATGAGTTTATGACATATAAGTTAAAGATATAGTGATTTCCTTAATACTTCATGAATTGTGTTGATATTTACAAATAAGAAATGTGAGTTATTACTCTAGTCAACTCCTACTAATATTTTTCATGTTTCACCAAGACTTCTTAAAGTCTTCTTCAATCCGTGAATTTTGGTTACATCTTCACAAAGATAACTCAATATAGTTATTTTTCCCAAGTCTACATCTACATATTCAAAATGATTTTTAATCCATACAAATGATTAGTTTAATTTAATAATAGATCAATAACTTTAATTGTTTGTCATATAAGGTTTCCTCCAATATTTTAATATTTGCAAAAGTGGTTATTACTCATTTGGACAAGGTCATTGGAAGCTTTGAGGACACTATGACTATGAAAAAAAGGAAGAACTCTTTCCAAATATAAATATGTTCTAGTTATTTTTTGGGTTGTTCCAATGGGCACAAACAAAAAACTTAAACAATAGAGGAAATTTATGATTGCTATGATTTTAAGGAATATGATAGATAAGACTTATATATGTACCTTTTTTTTATTGATAGTATAGATTTATTGATTTTTTGTACATAAAATATGACAAGTTAAGTAGCATTTTACAAGAGAATATAATTTCCTTATCCAAGTTATTATATTGCTTGAATTTATAGAATTGGCCATCTATCAACAATTGAAAGTAGTCATAGAAAAATGATACACATTTTTTTAATTAAATAAAACATATATAAATTACATATTAACTCATGATAGGCATGTCCAAAAATCTTTTAAAAAAAACAAAAAGATAATACAAAGTTACAAGTCTTGGCAACGATAATTAAAATATCATTAGGATTATCCTTTTCATGATTGTTTAATGTAATAGGTTATATAGAATCTTATATACAACAAAAAATGTTTGGCTATAGATGTAGCCACTCAAGATCTAGGAGCTTCAATGAATGTACATGAGAGATCAAATATAATAGAAAAAGTGTTATTGTATCAAAGGATCTAAGTATAAAATCAGAATGAATTACGAATAAAAAGAGAATTCCTGGGTTACATAAACTAAGATGAGAAATAGGATTATATAAGATCATGGTAGGTGTTTAAGGCTACACTGATGAAAATACAATCTAGAATCTAATGGAAATGTAGAACATTAAACAAAGACAAAGATTCCTCCTCAAAATGATACTCAAAGGTCTCCATAACAATGCTAAAATAAGACAAATGATGATCTGCAAAAAGAATCAAAAGGTCTAAAGGTTTCCCCACAAAATCTAAAGTAGATGATGTAATCTCATAGGAGCTAAAATCAATCTACACAACGAATATCATCAATAGTATCCTCAAAGTGTACAGGATAGAAGTCACAAAATAAAGCTACAATGTATATCAAATAATTATCTCAAGTAGTTGTAACTAGAAGATAATCAATATCTTGTTAAGGAATATATTATTACAAGCCATGGATGTAGAATCACTAATCTTATTAGAAGAAATAGTACATAATATGAGAACTCAATGTATCCAATTCTACTACACTACTCATCCCTCAATGATATGTCCACACAAGACGTCTGTCTAAGTATGAGAATCCAATAAATCTACCAATATTGGATCGCTAGAGTTCTCAACCTCAAAATGTCGACTAATAGATGAAGAATATGAACCATCCAAATATATATTATAGTAATACATGTTGAAGTATCAATGAAAGTATTTGTAGGAGGAGAAGGAACATTTGAAAGTAGAAGTCTCTATGTCATCATGATAATCAAAATATTAAAATTTAGGACACATTAAAACTATTTTAAGATAATATCGTTGAAGCACATCAATTTGAATTTAAGACAACCCACAAGAAGATCATGTGGGAGTGTATGTTCATTTGAATCTCCATACATCTCCTAAATTATGGTTCAAATATCAAAAGGGAACCCAATGCCAACAATAACCATTTGCGTGTTAATAGAAACACTACAACCAATTACTCCTAAGTTATGGAAACTCCTAAAATCCCACAAATTTTCCTTCGATATGGTGATGTAGGTTTAAGACTTATAGTTCCATGTATCCAATCTAGTTACCAAAAAGTGTCAGTTTGATAACCATGAAAAAATCTTCAACCTTAGTCACATAATGGAACAATCAAGGGCATCTTTTGATAGGCATGAATGTCTTTTCTAGTTACAACTAGATACTATTTAATTTTAAATATTAGTGTAAAGTAACTTCTAGCACTCCTTGGGGTGGTTTTTTCTATTAGGTCATGACATTTGTGTTGAAAAATATTGTAGATACCAATCAAAGAGCTCTATAAGAGTAATATTCTTTGAAATGATACATAAAATCATGGAATATTATATAGATGTCATCTTGAGTAAATAAAAAAGATAAGATGAATTCCTACATGTCCTGCGCATGTCCTCCAAGGAACCTTTTAATAGCTACAAGAATACAACATATTCCTAAAATTAAAGAAACTATTCTTTGGAGCCACATTGCATAAGATACCATGATTCATAATCTTTAGGGATGTCATAGAGATAGATCCCAAAAAAATTTATAATAAGTATGTAAAAGTATCTCCATTGATATATTAAGAAACTCTATAACCGGTAAGGAAATATTTAGGCTATCCATAGGTTCATTGCCCAAATAGCTAATAAATGTTATCCATTATCCTATCTCCTCAAGAGAAGTGATAGATTTCACAAGGATTGTTCTTGTTAGAAGGACTTTGGTCAAATCCAAGAATGTCAATCAAATATTGGTTGTATATTGATTCCACTACATAGCTATGAAAAAAATCCTCCCTACACATTATCTAACACTTCACATAATCTCTAACATTGCATCCCTATCCACCACATTTACCTAATATCCAGAATTAGACCCACTCAAGTATCTTATAGAAAAGACTTTCTAATAAGATGCACGACCAAAAAAATTATGATGTTTAATTATTTTGGCATTGAGTGTATAGATTTTAGATCAATCAAAGACTATATTTTGACTAATTAGCTAATCAAAGTATGGTTAATCAACAATCATATATTGATCCTAGACTTTCCTACATTAAACAACAATCATATTTAAATTTGAAATGTGACATTCTATCTTGACTTATATTGGCTATCACCTAAAACAACTACCTTTTTCAACTTGGGAGGGTTAGAGATTTAAGAACATGACCATGCATGCACCCTCAAGGTTAGATTTTCTTTATTCTTTTCCCTACCTCATTAGGCGCTCAACTTTGAGTAGTCAAAGTTACCTGCAAATCCCCTATCAAGATATTGACATTTCATTGATAGTAAATCAAATGCTTGATTGAGCCTAAACATAATTTGAATTTTTTTGCGAGCGTAGTCCTTGCTTACTATTTATTTTAGAGAACTAAGGAGAAAACTGAAGTACTTTGAAATTGAGGAACTCATGGATAATCTAGAATCACCATCATGTAGGGCTGGCTAATAAAATATTCATCTACAAACTGATCATTTAATCCCATCTATATCGTAAACATGGGAAATTCGCTACGCATGAAGCTGAACATAGTGCTTGCTGTTCTTTTCCTTATATTTATGGTGGATGTGGCCGCTCAAAACTCCCCCCCACCATGTCCTTATGGTTGTTCAACCGCAGCAGCCACAAAAAAATGTTATTGTATCAGACCAGAACTCGGCATGTGCTATGCTCTCTCACAATATTGAAGTTGCCGCTAACGAGTTTCAGCGCGAGAACATCGACTGAAATCCCTACACAATGGTCACACCACAAATAAAACATCTTGCTTACCGCAAATCTTTCCCTCGCCATTTCATTTTCATTTATTCATTAGATTGTAATAATTCATCCTCGATTTTGTGGATGAAAAGTGAATAAAACTTGAATCACCTATTGGATGGTTGTGTTATTTTTTAAAATTAAATCATGTTTACTATTTAGAGGAGAGTTAACTGATTGTTATTTTTATTATTGTTAATCATCATCTCAGGTGATATTGTAAAGGACCAATGAAAACATGATAATGAACATAGAAGCAATATGAAATGTTTGTGCTATTAAACGAGAAATGTTAATATGATGATAAGTTAAATGAAAGAGGTAAGTCAAAAAGGTATGCATTCATTTTTCTTGGTATGACCGACCATCAATCTATTATTTTTCTAACAGAAAAACATAACACTCCCAAAATCTCTATTGTACTGCTTGTGCAAAAATTAGTGACAAAATAGGAGTTAGGGTTTAAACAATAGGAGTTAGGGTTTAAACAATTTCAAAATCTATAGGGTAAATTGTAGTTATACTTTTTGTTAGATTAAAATATTATTTTATTTGGATTTACATGTAATTTTATTTAGTATTGATGATTTGAAACTTATAATAATCATATAATAGAAAAACATTAAATCAAACAAAACTTAAAAGTCATGCTTTAACACGAAACCCTAGAAATGTAAAACCCTAAACTACAAAACCATAGGAATGAAAATATCTAGATACATAATCCATAAAGAAAATATTCTAGAAAAATATATATATAATTGGAAATATTTCAAACATCCCAATCTTGAAGCTTTTCTCATAATTCAAAGTTCATTATATCGTAAATAATAAAAAATTATGTCCCTATTATTAGGTTCTTTATTTTTTTCCTTCAAAACTATCCTAATCAATCATATCAAATATTTTGAAAAGAATGTATAATGAAGTGGTTGGCCTCATATGTAGGGTGTGAAAAATAAGGTCACACAGTAAGGCAAAAACTCTAGAAGCTCAAAGATGTAAGAATAAAAAAATTAAAAACAATCCACAAACCAAGTTATAATATCTATATTATTATAATTACAAGTTAAAAGTATGGGTCCCTAAAAGCGATAAAGGCATATCTTCCCTAAGGTCAAATCCTAAGGATAAATAGTTTAATTGAGTTAATTTAAAATGTAAGAGATTATATAACTTTATTAATGATGCTATCTAGGATAATTAAATAAATATTATTAGTAAATTACATATTCAACTTCCTTAGTAAAGTTGGGTATACCAAAATAATTATATATCTATTTAGGAAATTGATTATAAATTGATAGGTATACCTAGCTCATTTCAAACATAGAACCTAGTTGTTTTTGTCAAAAGACTAGGTTTTCACAATGTATTAGAACTCTTTAGAAGTCTGTGTAGAATTGCAATAAATCATGGGTTGATTATGTGGATTTTGATTATTTCACATTCATATATTTGTTATCTAAAGTGCAATTTCAATTTAGGGAATGTTAATTTCAAGAATTTAATTAATACCTCTAGTATAATCTTAGTCCATACTTTTATATTCTAGTTATGTAGATAGTATTTTATGAGGTTGGAAATTTAAACATATGATAAAATGATCCTAATTGGTGGAAACCTTGACATTGTGTCTGGTTGACTAAATTTATTTCATTGGCGAAATAAATAGATTAATGATTTAGAAAATGAATTTTGACATATTAGAATTATTCTTTCTAAGTAGGTAAATTAATAGACTAATATAATTTTATATTAATTGGAATATTATTATCACTTTTGTATTACAATTAAAACTTTAGGAATCTTTACCATTTATGATATCATATATATATTGTTCCTATAGGAGGTCTTTGTTGAATACATTATTTAGGGTAACTAACGTACTAAATTAACTAGATATAGTCCCAACCCATTATTATATCTCTACCTTTTTTTTTTTTTTTAAATTAACATATATGACTATATTAGGTACCTAATAATATAATCTTGACAATAAGTTGGCATTGATCATAAGTTGATTCTTTAGACAAAAAATTACAAGTTATGCTTACTTAGAAAAAATGGAACCTAAAATTAAGATATATATTTTATTAACTAGTGTTCGATGGAAATTAATTTCAACAAAACAAGTTATCACCTTTCAAGGATTAACTTATTTAAACACTTCAAAAAAAGGCATTACCTACCCATATGATTTATCCATTAATCTTGAAAATTTGATGTTTATTAAATATCTCTTATTTTTTGGAGGTGGATATATTTATGTAGAGAATACTTGGTCCAGCTTTGATAGCCAAGCATGCTTAGAAAGGCTCCTTAAGGTATTTTTCCAACCTTTTCTTCCTTTATTGAGGAGTTTAATATTGTATAAGGATCTTCTTCTTAGCTTTGGAAATGATTGGATTGTAAATTGTTCTGGTGCTAAGTCTTTGTATGCCATGTTCTTTCTCTCCACTAAGTTCCTTCCTATTTATTTTGTTTAGCTTTGATAATCCTTTGTTCAAAACCCTTGGATACTTTTTGTTACCAAAAAACCTAAGTCTCCCATGAGTTTTATGTCTATGTGCTACTTTTTGAGGGTCACTTAAGTTGTTTTAAAACATGTGTCTTAAGTTACCATGGCAGGGGCCCTTTTTGTTTTAAGTCATGTTTCTTAGTGGGGTTTATCTTTTAATTTTTTCCTAAGTCCTTAGTCCCCCTTATGGTTTATACATCACAAGATGTCAAGCAAGTTAGTTTTAATCTAACTATTGGCGCTTTCCCTTGATCAAATGATGTATGAAAAATATTCATCAAGGCATTGTGCCTAGGCAAGTGTCCTTTACAGATTGTGGGGCCAAGCTTCTAAAAGTTGAAAGTAGATATATTATTGTCAGGTTAAAGTAAATCTGATGGTGGGTATGATCATGTAAAGAGAATATGTGAGGAAATTATTCATCAAGGCATCGCACCTATGAAACACGTGGAAATGGTAGGCTACATTAGGGCTTATGTTAAGATAAAGTTCTGATAGATTCCTTTTCATCCCATGGCATGCACTTTTCCTTGAACATAATATAAGGGTAGTTTATTCATTGCGGGATTGTGCCTAGTTGACTCTTGTCCAGCTGAGAACTCGTAAAAGTGGGGCCTAAGAATTAAAGTGTCAAGAAGATTGTAATTGATCCAATGACTAGCGTGATTTTGCTCAGGGAAGTTGCACAAGGTTTTATTCATTGCAGGATTGCACCTGAGCGACATGTGGTTTTATGAGATTGTTGGTCTGCAACTCTAAAGAAGATAAAGGAGGAGTAGATTAAAGTTGATCATATGGTGGGTGTGATTCCTTGGTCCAAATCTGTGACAAGAATACTGATAAAGGAATGACAACTAAATGACACCTATCCAGGTTGATGAAGAGGAGTTAAGTGGGACCAAAGGTATTACATAGATTTGACATGTTTCTTGCTTATTGGTTACCCTCACCACTATTGTTCTGATGTGTAAGTCATCGCTATATTGACAACATCATCAAACTTCATAACAACATTTGGTTTGTCCAAACCATGGAAATAATTGAAAGTGCAAAATCATATTTTGGGTTTTGGAGAGAGGAAGTTCAACGGTTGAAAATAGAATGAAATGAGTTGAATAGCAAGAAGATTGAAATTTCTAAATTCCCTTGGCCCAATGTTGAGGTGTTTGTAGCATGGAAGGGAATACATACCCCAGATAAATAAAAGAAACAAAAACATCTCATGGTTCTTTCAACAGGCGACAATTCTCCAACTTTTTGAAGTAGTCAATAGTTGCAAAAGGTTTTGTACATAAAAGGATGAATACAAAGGTTCCACTTGGTGAAGGTAGAGCAGTTTTTAAGTTGTTGCAAAGACCTTGTGGTCCAATAATATTTCTTATGAATCTTGTAACAACTTGACTTTTGGTTCTATTGTATTTTTTCTTTCATGATGAGTCACTCTTTATCTTTACCTAGCAACCCGTAGCTTGTTACATCCTGATTCATAACAAGATTCCAAGAATTATAGGGGTATAAATAGTATGAGAAATTATTGTAAAGGGGGTCGGTTAATTAATGATCAATCAAGACTAAATTGCAAGTTCTGGTCTAGACTTTTGCATTACTGAGTTTTAGTAGTCTAAGAAAATACTGAATGTATTGAAGAAAATATTGGTTAATGGAAATATGTTTTGAATCCCTTCTTAATGCTCAATTGTCTTCATGTGTATGATTTGAATTATTACAAGTTTTATGTGTAAGGCATTTCAAGTTTGTGAATTTGTTACACAAATTATGAAATCTATTTTAAGGTTCTTTTCTAAGGGGAGTGTAATTCCTAAGAACAATTTTCAGGGGGTTTAAAGATTGCATGTGAATTTGATAAACTAGGAATTAAGTTGTAAAAAGTAGGTTTTAAGGCATCTTGATCTTTCTTGGGTTTCAATTGATTTTCACTAATCTGGTGTGGTGGAAAAACATTCATATTCACTATGTACCCTAGGATTTAGCACTGGTTAGGGTTAGGGTTGCATGAAAACATTTAAAATAAAAAAAATTTACTTTACACTTTTCATATTTGCATATTGAATATTTGAGTCTAAGACACATATCCACTTTGTGGTTTCCTGAGGAATAGTGGACCAAATTAGGTACACCCAGATGAGTTTGTGGAGCTCAAAATGTAGGAGGATTTACTCCTCATTAGTTCTACTTTTACTTGATAGAATCATAAATTGGGTAACATAGAGTGAAGCATTATTGATGTACCAGATTCTACAAGAAAACGTGCCAACAGATTGGTGACTCTACTAGGGACTTCAAGGAAAGTGTGCAATTTAAAAGGTTTTCCTTGAAAATCTTGTTTTATCATGTTGAAATTCTTAAAATGACAGCTGTATGTTGTTATCTCATTGAATTACACTTTGTTATTAGTTTCAAAGTGAAGTCTCATATCTTTTCCCAACAAGTTTTGGGTGGCGACTCTGAGTTATTGGTTTTAGTGTTTCCAAGAGAAACATTAGCATATCAAGTCTTTTGGGGATTTCATTTTGGTTAGGATGAGAAACACAAGGGCATACATGAAGAAACACCATGAATCTATGTTAGAGAGTGATATCCCTTAAGCTCCCAAATGCAATTGGTCCAAGAAGGGAGAACCTAGAAATGCTTCTTCTTGGAGACCTAGATCATAAGGTCCAAGTCAACCCCTAGGTACTATCCAGGAGAATAGGACTATTACCCCCATTGAGTTCTAAATCTAGTAGTATGGGATACTTTTATAATTTGTATGATACCCTCGTATAAGAAAGTAAAACTCGACAAAAGGGGGTAACCCAAGTCCAATATAAGGGGGAAGATAGAAAAAATGATAAAAGTGGGGATTCTCAACCTGCTAGGTCCCCAAACACAGGGAATTATCCTTCAAATCTAATGGGTACCCCTTATGTACGAATTGAAGACCAAAGAGAGGATGATTTTATAAATTTATATGATTCATCGAGTTCTTATATAGAAGAGGTTTATGGGGATATTGATCTTTTGAAAAGTGAATTGAAGGAAGAAATGCTTCTCAAACAAAGAAATAAGAAGGATAGAGAGGAAAAAATAATAAATTCCATTACTGAAAAGGAAAGTTTAAAGAAAATGATTGCCCAATTAAAAATACCAAATCAAGGTTTGAAAGAGGGATTTAAGGGTTTTAATTAGGAAATTTTTGGTGATGTGAGCACCATGAGGAAAGAATTCCAAGAGAGGGAGCATCTATTGAAGATAAATGATCTTGAGGATGATGGCCCTGTATTGCATCAGGTTCTTACTTATGAAAATTAGTAGCCTCCTAAGATTCAAATTTCTCTACAAGACCCACTAGCAAGCATTGCAAGCCAGACAGTTGTTGATCTAAGGGAAAGTAGAAAATTACTCATATGAGAATTTCTGAATGTAGAAATGAAGAAGGGTTATCTCAGAATCTTTTCTCACTGGATATGGAATTGGAGAGAGAAAGAAAAGCCAAGGATGATATTTCTAAGCAGTTGGAAAGAGTAGAATTAGAAGCTGCTAATGCTGAAATGAAATGGAAGATTTATTTCTTAAATTCCTCCAAGTTCACACTAATTTGGCAAATAATACAACTACAACTACTCAAGGCATGCCTGGATCTAATTTTAAGGTTCGTGCCACTAATTACAATACAAATGTCCATATATTAGGTACAACCCAAGGCCCTGCAACTCGTTCAGGATCAAGTGGAGTAGGTGGTACTACTAGTTGGGTGCAAGCACAAAGTTGAGTGCCAATTCCGCAGAAGTTCGCGGCCAAAAAAAATTGGCAGACAGAAACGGGCACCCATTTTTTGAAAAATGGGTGCCCGTTATGGTTCGGGTACCCGAGCTATGAATATAAAATGGGTGTCCATTTAAAAAATGGGCATCCATTTTGGTTCGGGTGCCCATTTTTTAAAAGTATTTAAAATTTGTTTTAAACCATTTTGCAAATCATTTTCACAATTTTCAAAATGGGATTACGTTTTTATCTGGACGGGTACCCAT
>MU216991.1:44743-56105 GCA_018584345.1 Thuja plicata | reverse complement strand
CAAGGAAATTTTAAATATTCATACAAAAACATGGATAAAGCATGCTTATATACATTATAGAACCTTAACATATAACGTTTGTGTTAAATAATTTAAATTGAGAGTTCACATGAGAGTAGAAGTCAAAAAAATTATTAAAACTCAAACATTATTTAAATTAATTTTATGGGACAGCTAGGGGATGGGTTTCTAAATTTCTGGGACATCCCTATTTTCAGGAAGGGTTAAATTATGTTGGAAACATGTCACCGGGTAACACTAATTTCAACTGGTATTGTCGGGAAATAATAATAATGTCGTTATGTTTGTTAGTGTAACTGAGGGGTAGATAGTTATGGGTTGCGACGGTTCACCTCGCACCCCTCAGGTCTATATCTGTACTCTCAGATGGAATAGATCATCATTATGTATATGAATAAATAATGTCTTGTGGAGTCTGAATACTATACATAAGCTTTTCTAGCATTAATGAAAAGGTTGGCAATTCTCTAATATTGCATTGTCTTACATTCCTTGTTATTTGTATTATGTATTAACTCATTTTACCTGAAGTGGTAAACATCTAGCATCGTTGCCAATATAAACATGGGAAGTGATGGAGTATTGATGGAGTACAGAAGATAATGGGTCAACTAGTAGATGATAATGCAATAAGTAGTCAGGAAAAGTTTGAAGAGTTGTTTGAGGGAGAACAAGCATTGACAACAAATTTCATAGCCCTGTTACAAGCATCAATCGAGACCCATGTCTGAAGGGAGGCAACAATGGAAGAATTTCCTCAAAGTGCGGTGTGGAGTGCCCTCAGAGTGAGCCCTGTAGTTGACCGGTTGATGGGTCATCTTCCTTGATTGTTTGCACAGATGTTCATTACTCTCTAGATCCATCATGAAGAAGTTAACCACGAGAATAGATGCCAACAAATCCTCCAAAGTTACAAAGAAAATAGCTGTCAGGAAGAGGAGGAACAAGATGAAACAAGGAGAAGACAATGTAGTTTGAACCCCTAGGAAAGGACTAATTAATGCCAAACATTCATAATAAAGATAGAAATTGGAAGGAGTACATAGAAGAGTGTGAGGTCGCCCAGTGGGCCTTAATACTTGAACAATAAGTTGAATGAAGATGGGGGATGAGGTGACTTGTCGAGGGACTAGATGAAGGGTTTCTTGAAGGGGACCAATTAGGTGCCATAGTAGGTGCAGAAGCCGAAGGTGATTGCTACAGTGCATAGGAATACCATACAGTGAGAAGTAGTGAAGATTTAATTGAAGAAACCCAACATTGGTTAGATTTAATTGAAGAGACCAAACACCGGTTAAAGAAATTATCCCTTACACCTCACACAGAGGCAAGGGAAGCCCAAAGGAGTGTAGAAGAGGCCAAGGAGGTCGAGGATAATGGTGCAGCCAATAGTGTTGGAGGGACATAGGGGCACAATGGTCAAACAAACCTATCAGGCTCTAATCCATTCAGTTCAGGACCACAACCAATGCAAGCAGGGAACAGAACCATAGCCATGTCATAGAAAAAAAAATTATCAAAGTTTACAGGCGATGGGAAGGAGCATCCCATCTGACATTGTCATACATGTGAAACCATTTGGTTAGCAAATGGGTTCATTGACACGGATGAATGGGTACAACAATTTTCGGCCACATTGTAGGGAGTAACCATCGACTAGTACTTTGACATGGACAAAACAAAGGTTAGTACATGGAATGAATTACAGAAAGAGTTTCAGATAGAATTTTGGTTGTTGTGGAATGACAATGAGATTGTCACCAAAATATACAACACCAAGCAAGGGAATAAGAAGATGGTCTGAGCCTATGGTCAGTGGGTCAAGGAGCTACTAGGGAAGATGGATAGTCAATCTATTAACAACTTAAAGAAAAGATGGTTTGTTGAGGAATTGAGACCTTCCCTTCAAAATAAAATGAAGATTGTGCCTCCCACACCATACAAAGACACATACAACAGAGCCATGGAATTGGAGAGAGAACATAAAACCTCCAAGAAAAAGAAGGATAGATCATCAGATGATGATGACTCCTTAGAGGAGAGCAGCAACGATGGGGAATCTAGAAAAAAATTCTAGGCTCTCCAAAAATATATGGAGTGGATGATGAGGGAATTTAAGGTAATCAAAGGGATCCCCAACAAGATAGATGAGGGAGAATTGTGGTGTACAAAATGTAAGGTAGAGGGCCATACAAAGGTTTCTTGTCCAAAGAAGGCATTTGCGATATCTACCAACTTATGGGACAGTCGACCAAGGAATGTCCCTATAACACGAAGAAAAGAAATCAACAAGTGTTTTTCACACAGGAGCAACCATCCATAGTAGCGGGTACTTCCCAACCAAATAATAATAATGCATCATCTGGCGGGTACTGAAATAACTGACGAGGAGGGCAAAGTAATAATAATGATAATAAAAATTAGAGCTGGATCCAGTAGGACACTAAGGGTTGGTCAATGATTTAGTGCAGGGCTTGTAACCAGTGGGGGAAATTTTCCCAAGACTATTCAAAAGAAGAAACCCCAAAGAAGTTGTGCTGGTGGTGTGGCCCTGACAACCATGATGATGGGAACTACCTGAAGCCCAGATTCAGTTGGACATGTAGAAGTTAGGTGATGAGGAACAAATAGTGGCCCTTACATAGTCGTAGGTGAATAAGGACACCTATCCCAACCCTCACATGGAGAAGTAGTGCATACAAGATGCAAAGGAAGAAATTGAAAAGGAGACAATGGCGCAACAACGAGAGACTCATGAGATGGCTAGTAGCTCCCACATGGAAATGGAAGAAAATATCTTAAGGAAAAGTTTGCAACTAGAAGTGCCAGTGAAGGTCAAGAACCTAGTAGAAACCATGCCCTAGTTATGGACTACATTGTTGTGTTTATTACCAGTACAAAGTCAGATGGCCAAGCATACAGATGTCCTTGGCAGTTCTGCAACAAACCCTATGTTATTGGCAGTTAACAATGGTCAAAACCCCATACTTGTCAAGATGGGTATATTTGGGTCAATCCTGATAGATACTATTGTAGATAGAGGCTCTAGGGTAAATGTCATTTCAGAGGAGACATGGAAATTTTTTGGCAAACTGATGCTCTAGACACCCACTTTCAATCTGGTAGGTGTGGACCAACATGGAATCAAGTGCCTCAAGACACTGCTGGAACAACAAGTAACAATTGGCACATAGTTGTTTGTCCTTGAATTTGTTGTAATTCCCTTGAAAAAGGGATATGATGCCATCCTTGGTAGGGGGTGGCTTGTGGTGGCAAGGGTCAATCACAACTAGAAGAAAAACACTCTCGGAATGAAGAGGGAAGGCCAGAAGTTTGTCATCGACCTCTGAACCCAGATGGTGAGCGAAGAACTTGCATATTTTGCAGAGTCAGAGTTTGACAGAGAGAATGGTGGAATGGACAAAGGAAAAAACCAAATGGAGCCTAACGACGCAGGTGTTCTAGAACGTGAGTGTTTGAAGGATGAAACTGGCAGATGGAAGACTATGAGATATTTCACAATTATGTGCCAGAGGTGGAGGAAGTAGGGCAAGAATCAAAGAGGGATTTGTTCCCGCTGGAATATGGTGAGTACAAGGAGGGGGAAGCCCATCTGAATGAAACTCCAACCCACAAATTTGATGTCGAGAGACCAATAAAGTATGAAGAATCATCCCTGTAGGTCACAAATATGGGAAATGAGGCAAACCCATGCAACATTCTAGTAGGGGACGACTAGAATCCTGTGTTGAAGGCCACAACATTCAAGATATTTTTGGAGTATAAGGATGTATTTGCATAGACCTACAAAGACCTCAAGGGTGTACCATTAGAGTTGTGCATACACCGCATTCCTCTGGTACCTAGAGTCATACCTGTGTGGAAAAGACCTTACAAAATGAAAAAAATTGTGCAATGAGGGTGAATGAGGAGATTGAGTGTATGCTCAAGGTTGGGATCATCTTAAAGGTACAAATAAGCAAGTGGGTGTCCCTGATTGTGATATCATTAAAAAAGGAGGCCAACCAAATTAGAATTTGTGTCAACTTCATGTACCTTAATGTCATCACCATGAAGGATCCCTTCCCATCCCATTTACAGATACGATCCTAGAGGAGGTTGTCAGACATGAGATGTACTCATTTATGGATGGGTTCTCCAGATATAACCAAATATCCATCACAGAGGAGGACCAATTGAACACAATCTTCCTGGTGGAGGACAGAGTATACGCATATAACTAGATGCTCTTGCAACCTTCCAATGGATAATCCTGCTTATCTTTGACAAGATGTTGGTAGGAAATTTTAGGGCTTTCCTTGACGACTGGTCGATCTTTAGTGGACATGACACAAACTTAGTAGCCCTTCAAAATGTATGGAGAGGTGTCGGAGAGAAAGGTTGGCACTCAACCCAAAGAAGTGTAGGTTTATGGTCCTACAAGGGAAGTTGTTGGGTCATATTGTTTGTAAGTTTGGATTAAAGAAAAACCCCAACAAGGTTAGAGTGATCATAGACATGGAGCCTCCCATGGATGTCATGAGGGTGAAGTCATTTCTGGGCCACATTGACTACTCTAGGCGGTTTATAAAGAATTTTTCTCAAGTCTCCTACCTTCTCAACAGGTTGACACAGAAAGGATATCCCTATGTTTGGGGGATGGAACAAGATGTCTTGTTCGAAGAATTCAAGAAAAGAATAGTGGGAGAACCAATTATAGCATACCCTAAATGGGACAAGGAGTTCCATGTCCATGTGGACACTTTGAACTTTGCAATTGGCGCAACTTTGGCTCAGGTGGGCGATAATGGCTTATACCACCCCATTTATTTCGCTAGCAGGATGTTGTCAAGGCTAGAAAAGAATTATAATACAATGGAGAGGGATGTGCTTGGGATGGTTTATGCAGTTCAAAATTTCAGACATTATTTGTTGGTGACACCATTCACATTCTATGTGGACCATCAGGCCTTGATGTATTTGGTCAACAAACCCATAATCCATGCCTAAGTAAGTAGATGGTTGTTATTGTTGTAGGAGTTCACATTCACCATCATAGTATAGCCAAGGAAGAGTAATCTAATTGTTGACCAGCTTTCCCACATCAAGTCTAGCGAACAACCTGAGGGGATTGTTACCAATTTAGTTTGCATACTAAATTGGTAAATTGATATTGATTTTACACTGAATGATGGATTGAATAGTTGTTGTTCTAAAGTTGCAAAATTGCTCAAATATAGAAAATGAAGTATCCAATGCAGATTGACAACTATAAATATCAAAAGATTGCATAAAGGTACACCTCTTCAGATTATGAAGATGAAATACATTACAAATGCATCCATATTATCATATTATTATACTCTAAGTATTGATCATGCTCAAATTTGCAAATATAACACAGTGATCATTACATTGTGCATTCAAACTGAATGTATTAAACAAATGTTTATTCAAGGTTACATCTTTTATATTGAGAACTTAGAGAAGATATCCAATTCTAAAAATAAGATAGAAGCATGTAGAGTTTAGGGGTCCAAGCATTGCCTTAAAGAGGTCTTCTGTATTCTAATAGTTGGTTTTTTGAACTTTGTCAAGTCTTTATGTCTCTGTCCAAGTCCTCTTGTCATTTCTGCATTTTAGATTTAGGGTCATGTCCTACATCATAGAAAAAGAAAGGAGTTAGATCCAAATTGGATCTAAGAAATGCATGGAAACCAAAACAACATCAATCAAACTTTCAGAACTTAAAATCAACCAATAACATCAATACAATAAAAAATATGCATCTGCATTAATTGAATAAAAGTATCAAAGAGACATAAATCTATGAAACCTTTTACTATTTATAGTTATCATTCTACATTATTCAAGAGCTTCTATTTGAGAGATCAGATATCTAAATTAAAGGGAATTGGGTCTTGTAGCTAAGAAACCTTTTTCAGAACATCAATCTATTAGGTTAGTAAACCCAACCAGCCAACCAACATTCATGCATAAATGTCATTTCACATGACACTCACACACAAACATTGATTGACTGATTGTATCCACTAACCTAACATGTAGACTTGGTGGTGTGTGCAAGCAAGTGAGACTAAAGTATAATCAAATGTAGAAAGAAACACGATGCAAGAGTTCACTAGTTGCAGATGATAAAAGAAAATGCAGTGAAGTGTCATGAGCCCATGCTTGAACCTCACATGATGCATTACATACAATACCAGAAGCTAAGAGTTCATGAGTTCAGAAGGATGATATGGTGTGGGGAAAGTAGATGTAGTTCATAGAAGGTAATGCAAAATACAAGCATGTTGTTGCAAGTTTTAAATGCTACTGAGATAAAATGTAGAATGCAATAATGCTTCTTAAAGGTGCATGTGAGATAAGAGATGCACTAAAAATGGAGGTTCCAGATGAGAAAAGTAAAAATAATGGAGTTGCAAGTAAAAAGAAATGAATTACAAATGAGGTAACACTATTATGCATTACTGTGCAAATGTGCAAATTAGGGGATAACTGTAATACTTCTAAAGAAATGATTGCTATTATACATTAACATAAGTAAAATGTCCTTTGCTTTTATGTTATCAAATAGATCATGCATATGAAAGATTAAGCTAATGTTTAAACAACATTTCAATTTTGCATACACAAACATGGATATGCATCAAACTGTTATCAAAATGCATATGAAATCACCAAAGGAACAGTTAAGCTGTTATCAAGGTTTTAGCCATACATATAAATATATAATAAGTACACCAACTTTATCAAATGAAAGAAACTATGCATATTTAGGTCAGACAAAATGACAGTGTTCCATATGAGATGTGTTCATGTTCACCAGGGATAACTTTAAGAAACTCCCCCTCCCAAAAAGTATAAAATTGTGGCGAATCACATTTTTTTTGGAGGGAATATTTTTAATATTGATGGCAAATTTTTTAATACCATATACAATTTTTATAAAAATATGGCGACAAAAAACGATTTTAATAGGAAAATTATTAATATAATTGGCGAAGCTAGAAAATTTTACTGATAAATTATGGTGAAATAATTTTCCAAATATTGTAATCAATTATTTGTCATGGTGAATGTATTTCAATAATACATATAAACTTGGCGATTTAAGAGAATAGTTGTATAGTTGGTATGGCAATTTAATAATTGGAAATAACTATTAAAGTTTCATTCTCCTAAGTTTTCATTCTCAAAGGATGACACGTGTGATGTTTTCGAAGAGAGTTTTCAGTAAAGGAGTTATGTCACCACATTTCTTCCGAAATGCACCTTCCACCGTTCATCTCTCTTAATCCAATGGTTCTGATTTGATGTTGAAGTTGCATCGGGTCCCACCAGTATGACATCACAAAATCACAGGTCCATTGGATTACAACATATCAATGACCAAAGGTGAATTTCGGGCCTATTTTTTGTCTTCATAATGTTTATGGCAGACTCTCAGTGGAATCATGACACGTGGTATGATTGATCATACCAATAAGTCCATGATCAATCATACCACATGTCATGATTCCGTAGAGAGTTTTACATAAAGATTATGAAGACCATCAATAGGCCTGAAATTCATCTTTGACTGTTGATATGTTATAATCCAACGGACGTGTGAGACTGTGAGTCTGTGAGTTGTGACAAGATTTATTAATTAATTTAAAAATTATAAACAACTGTCATAGATATGACATCAAGTAAAGTAATAACAATTAATGACGATGAGTAGATATGACATCAAGTAAATTTAATTAATGGCAATGAGTAGGTATGACATCAAGTAAAGTAATGAAAATTAAGCCGCAATTAATTGTCAATGATAGATAAGTGTGAATTGTGACATCATTATCTACTCATTACCAATTTACCTCGATAGAATAATGCCTTAAAGTTAAAACTTAAATGAAAACATCATGTCATTTAAGGACATTGTTTTTTGACCGTTCGATGATCTTACATCAATGGAAATTTTTTTATAACAAATAATTGTTCTGTCCACCTGCGTGACGTTCAGCCTTCGTTATTCCAAAGAAAGAAAATGTCTTATCATAAGTGTTGTTTCTAATTTCACCCACTGTTGCATTAAATATGAAAGATTTGGAGATTGTTGAAGGACAGTTACCATTTTACTTACGAATTAATTAGATCTTTAGGGCAGAGAAAGAATTTCAATAAGGGCTTATAGATAGATGATATACGCTCATTAAATTATGATTGTCAAAGAAGATTTGGGGAAATAGTCTGCGACTGCTCAGTTCTCTTTATTTTTTTGTCAAAAATTAGGATACTAATCAGTTTGATTTTCAATGGACACTCCAATTTGTTTAAGATGCACTGCCTTGGAGGATTAGAAGGCCTTTTTGGGCCTGGTCACAGACCCAATCCTAGTGTCTGTAGCTACAGAGTTGGGAGCCTTCACCAAGGAGGCTATAAGGATGGTGCTGGGATGTGAATTTCTGGAGAATGAAAATAGGTATAGAGTTAACACTGACATTTTGTCTCGGTTCATGGCATCTATGTTGGACCTGGGTGGGGAAAAGGTGGAAATTCTCATGCTTCTGAGGAAAGTTTTCAGAAAAGAGTACCTTGGCGATGATGTGAATGTTGTTGTATTCACAGAAATTGGGTTTGGTATTCCTTGGGATTCTACAACCAGGAGAAATTATGCCTAGGCAACCATTTCTACTGAACCTTGATGTTGAGCAGCTCACGCGTCATTGAAAGTGGGCATAGATTGGGAGGGATTTCCTCTGGAAGTGGCACAACCTGGAGGATATCGAGGACTATCGATGGCTAGAAGAATTCTCTGAGATTATCCTCTCTTCAAAGTTCCATACATAAGGAAGAGAGCCTCAGCCAGATAGTCCCTGACCCTGTCCCTATCCCAGTCTCTATTGTGTCTCCCTCTGGTGGTAGCAGCTTACCAGTGTTTTTGCAATGATGTAAATTGTAATAATGTATGTTTAAAAAAAATATATGAAAATGTTTTAAGAAATTCAAAGTGCTTTTCTATTTTGTTTTTATTATAAGAATCATTAATATATATGGGCATATGGCCTATGGGCATCATTGATTTGTAAAGTTGTATTGAAATTTTGCATAATATAATATAAAATATGTGTGCTGCACTTTTGTTTCATGTAATAATTTAATGTTTCCAAACTTTATCATTTAATGGTGACTGGTTACTGGTTAAAATTTCATGGATAAGGTATTCTCAAATGCATGAATTCAAAGGGAATTCAATATATTTAATGATTATATTGATTATTATGTATTAAATTATTAATATTTTAAAATCGTAACAACTGTTGGATTACGAGAGATGAACGTGACATGTGACACGTGAGACGTGTAATATTCATTAAAATCTTTCTAAAAATGTGACACGTGAGACGTGTAATAATCATTAAAATCTTTCAGAAAATGTGACACATGAGACATGTAATATTCATTTAATTTGTTACATTTAAGTTTTAACGAAAGGTTTTTACCATTTCCCTTTTAATAACCTATCAACTTGTAGGCTCGTACCTGAGCAAGAGAGCAAAAAAGAACTGTTAAACCATTGCCAAAGATTTCAAGAATGTAATTTGTGAGAGCCTTAGCCATTCTAACTTCTATCTATCCAGATTTCAAAATATAATTTTGAGTAAGAAATCTAGCCTGATGCATCCCGATTTTGTAATATCAAAAATTATGTTTAACTTGATTTTGAAATTTTAATTCTTGCACAATGCATGTACAGTTAGGGTTTTCTTAAATTGGGGATGTGGGGTTTTCTTAATTAGTTAGTTATTATCTGTGATTTTGTAAGTAAATATCTGTGATTCTATGTTTTTTCATTCTTCTGAAGAACAATGGGGAAAGCAAAAACTCAAGGCCAAGGACAAGAAGATGGGAAAACTTTAATAGACTACAGAAAACTAGTAGAAATCCCTGGTTTCACTGATGAGTATCATGATGTTTATGATCCTGCTATCGACGGTCAAAGGAGAGTCATATCAATTAAATATACATTGTGTAGTAAAGAAACTGGGCCAAAGAGGTTTGACTTTATAAAATTTAATCCAACGATAGGTGCAAAAATGAATAAAGTTTCTTCGTGGGATGTAGGTTTGGGTTGCATGCTATTACCCAAAGTTTTTCCTTGCCCATAAATTTTCTTGATTTGTGCAGAAAATTATGATGAAGAAAGAAAAACAATTGTCAATATAAATAATCAGGAAGAAATTTTAGCAATAACCCAAGAAGAATTTATCAGTTTGCTAGACCTAGGGTTTGACCGACAAAATTGTAATGTCCATATTGACCTTGAATTGCTGGCAAACAAATATGAGGTTGTCACACCAAACACAAAAAATTCATTTATAAAGGGTCTAATAGTTATAGAGGCAAAGGCTTCATTGGGTGAAAACCATAAGCCTCCTTATGATTTTAACATTTTTGTGCCATGGGTTCAGGATACTATATCCTCGCTAGTATTTTTCCTAGGAATGGAAAATAATAGGGAAGTGGGTGCCAACATTCTTCAATTGATTTGGGATATCCATTGTGTCAATGAACTAGTAAAATATAATTTTGTTGGGCATGTGGTTCAATCGATGCAAGGACAATTAGCATTGATTAAAATAGGCAATTCTAAGACATTTAGGTTCACAACCTACTTGTGCTATCTTCTGCTAGCCAAGCATGCTGCAATATTAATGAGCAATGGCAACAAGCTTGAAATTCAGATGGGTACTCCAATATATAACTAGACACCTCAAATAAGGATGTATGATAACAAAAGGAATTACTGTAATTTTGTAGATTTTGTTTTGGCACCATTGTACAAAAAAATAACAAGAACTCCAATGCCCAGATTATCTACTTCATGTAGGGATTGCATCCAACTTGGAAGCACAATTCAATTGGTTGACTGGTACTTAATGGAAGAATACACTATGCTAAGGTTTTACAGATTAGAACTACAACCCCACAAACTTCCAATGCATGTGATAGACAGGGTGTTTGCAATAGAATATGTACTACAACTTAAGAGCATAGATAGACTCTTCACTGGCTAGTCGAAGAAGAGCATATTCCCTTCCTTACCTTTCTCAATTGGAGGGTTAACATTTGAGAGAAAGGCATTCAAAGTGGCAAAAAAATTTTAGAAAATTTTCAATTTGATTTAGAGTTGTACTAGAAGTGTGATCCACTCAACATCATTCAAACAATGCTTGTTGCTAATAAGAACTCTACAAACTTATTTCAACATGAAAGTAAACCATTGCTAGAGAAGTTGAAAAACAAGGATAGCTGGGATGATGTTACAAAA
>MU216990.1:11696-32257 GCA_018584345.1 Thuja plicata | reverse complement strand
GAAAAATGATAACCATTATCATTATCGTATTAACATGACTGTTATAAACTATCATTAGCATTGTCGAACGGTGTATTTACGTAGGGTCATGACCCTATGTGGCATAAGCCACATATGGTCATGCCCCTACGTAAGTACACTCTTCATCATAATATCTATATATATGAGATATCGATACTTGCTAGATTTAATCAATCAATAACAATGGTAATTGTATTATCACAACAAGCATACAATACTAGTAATTTTGCATTATTATTATTATTATTATATATATATATATATATATCAATCTCAACAATATTATATTGAGACTGAGATAAATTCCTGAAACTATAAGATTAAAGACTATTGATTTTCTCTATCATAGATCCATATTCCTTAACATGTATGACCCATAAAAATGGAGTTCAAGTTTCTTTTCTCCACTCTACTTGATAAATGATTGCATATAGGATGTATCCTTTAGAAAATCATGTCACCCACCTCAAAAATCCTATTTGTATGATGCTAGTCTACATATAGATTTTGCTAATTTTGAGCATATTGGAGGCTTTCATTCAAGACACTCTTGATATGTCTTGGCTTTGTATCTTGTGCCTCAACACTCTACTATTAACAATATCTAAATTCACAAAAGAAAGGGCATCGTAGCTATATAATACTTTAAAATGTGTTATACATATAGACATATTTTATGTAGTATTGTTGCAATGCTTTCCTATGTAAAGCTATTAAACCCAAGATGATTGTTGTCCTGTTACATAGTTTGTCAAGTGCCCTTTAATTTGTTTACTAATAATATTTGTTTTCACATTTGTTTGAGAATTATAACTAGTATTTGGAGTTAACTTTGTACTTGCAAAAGCTTTTTCCAAAACAAACTGTGGAACCAATTTTTCTTGTTACTCACAATATTTTTTGGCAACCTTTGTAATCTTAAAGATAATTTGGAAAAGGTCAATTTGAGGAGCCTTAACCTAGGTAGGAATGACAAAGAAATGAACATATTTGGTGAATTTTTCCACCATAGTATGATAGATCTACTAGAAACACATTTTTTTTCCTAAATTCTATAAACAAGTAATGCATTCTTTGATGGATTAGATGACTTCTTCCTTGAGTTCTCATCAAATGAATCTATTCCTTATTTGCTTGTGCCTTGAAACTACCTGGGTGACCAACCAATGGTGTATCACCGATAACCTTCAAGACTTAAATTGATATAATATTCTTGTAGAGGGTGAGATCATCAACCACCTTATATCTATCATGTTGTATTTTTCCTTAGTGTATCTCATTAGTGAAACCATATTTTGCATACTCTATTATTAACAACACTTTCTAGTCAACAATGGTCTTAGATATAGAAAATAAATAAAGATTTCTAGATAAAGCATCGGCTACCACATTTTTTCCTTTTATATTTTCTATATATTAAATTCACAAGTTGAAGCTTACTCTATTAGGAAAATTTGTCTCAACCTTGCATTTACATACAATTACTATCTATAGTAAGTTTTTCATTTGAGTTCAAGTTTTCCCTATTCTTTATCTAAAGGTTCAGATGGGCTAGATAAGCATGCCGATAAATTTTAATTGCAATATCATGTCTAGTTTTGAAGATACTAAAGTTACCATTCTTTTTTAAATCGCCAAAAAAAATTATGAATTCAATTTTGGAGGCTTTAGAGGCTCCTGATCGACTCAAAAATTAGGGTAAATGACATAGAATTTTACTAGATGATAGAGCATGTTGCAAGCTCTCCAGTGCTTCAAATGGTTCGTCAATCAAACACCCAGTTTGAAAGCTACGACCTTGAAAAGTTGGGTCTACTGAAATAGGAAATGTTAAAATGTGTTGAACACATTTATGAAATGTAAAAGGTAGTTACACATATTCGTGTGTACATTGACACATTATATGACATATTTTAATAGAGATAAGATGGGTACCACTTTATAAGTGGTTTTTAAAATGTGGTTTTGTAATATCATTTGATTGTTTCTTGTATTGTATTTTCTATATATTAGGTATGTGAGATGGAGGGTCCATGTAAAAATTATTATAGCTATTTTGCTACCTTCATATCTCTAGTTGGTGATACTCTTGAGAGAAGTTTTCTCTGCTAGTATATTGTAATATACTATTGGTTTTTGAATAATATATTGGGCGACTTTTGAAGTGTGGGCTTTTCTCACAAAAGGATTTTCTTCATGTAAATAATTGTGTTGTGGTATTCATGTTATTTTATGTTAATGCTGGTATGTTTCTATAAGTATTGAAAAGATTTGAGATTTTTTTTACATTACCCTCTCCTCAAGGTTGGTGTAGGAAACTATTCCACTACTTAACTTCCTTACAAGTGGTATTATATCCTTATTACCTTTGGTTTCAGTTGTGGGTTTTTGGGTTTCTCAAACTAATCCAAATTTAAGTGGGAGATTGTGTAGAAAATTCTTTGTGATCTTGTTGTAGGATTTTTAAGATGGCTAGTTCATCAGGGAGAATATAGGTGGAGAAATTTTCTAGAATTAATTTTGAAATGTGGAAGCTAATCATGGAGGATCTATTAATAGATTGATATATGTGGGATGCTATTGATGAGAAGGTCTTGAAACCTACAAATAAAGATGAGGCTATTAAATATATTATTAGGGGCTATAAAGCCAAAGGTCTAATTAGATTTTACCTTGCAGACTTTGTTATAATCAATGTCCATGAAGAGTCCTCTAAAAAGAAGTTATGGAAGATGATTGGAGTTGTGTATTTTATTTGAATACTAGTGTGGATGAATCTATATTTTTAGAAGAGGCATTGGGTATGAATGATGGAAAATCCTAGTGTATGGAAGAAAATGGTGTTCACTAGCTTGAATGAGAATAATAGGAAGCTTAGGATTATCTCCTCTTACATTGGAAGGAAGATGATCCACTAGATTCAATAAGGCTCAAGTGTTGAGTGGATGTAATTATCCTTCTCTAATATGGGTGATGACTATGCAATTGGAATTGAGAAATTTTAGATTTAGGGGTAGGTAAAGAGAGAAGATTTCTACATATACAAAAAATTAATAGAATGAGAACCCAATTATGATACCAGTTCTACAAATCCAAAATAGAGATGACCTGTGATCAAAATTTCAATCAAAAGTGGGAGGTCTAGGGCACCTCTGAGGGTCAAGGGGGAGTAGGAGGCTAGGGGAGAATCAAACTCACCCTATTCTAGGAAGAATCTATTGAAAATTTAGTCAACTTTAGCTCTATGTTATACCTTCTTGTAGTCTTGTCCAGAAACACACCACCTATCACCTAAACACAAAAAAGGAAGGGTTACGGGAAAGGGTTTGTCAAAGTCAAACCCTTGATTTAGAACTAGCCATGAAATTGAAATAGAAAATGATTGAAAGGAAAATGTTCTTTTAGGAAGTAGAGGCTTATTCTGAGAAACACAATGTCTTGTACCTTGATAATGCAAATCCTCTTGAAATAGAATCACAAGTGTTGATATAGTAGTATGAGTCCACAAAAACCTAATAAGAAATCATAAAAACATGGTTGCATAATAGTTGTTGAAGCTTTCCACAATGGTGAGATGAAAATGGCTTGAATGTTTTAAATACTTGTAATGCTTGAATGTTTCTCCTTGCTCCTTGAATGCTTGAGTTCATGAATGCTTGATTGAATTAATGAATTTCTTGTGATAAGATTAGATTCCAAAATGAAGGAGGTAGCCTTGCCTTTATACCTCTCTTAGCCATTTTGGGGCTCAAAGCTCGAATGAGGATGATATGGTTTCAAGGATCTCGCTAAAAACCCAACACCTTTCTTCAATTCAACTCTGGGCCTAAATTAAGGAGTATGGGGCGATTTTGACTCCCCTATACCTATAAGCTCACCCTATACCACCTAATCAGGGCTCAAATTTGATTTGAGGTTTAATTTAGATATGGGTAAGGTTGAAACATGTGTGAAATTTAGGTTTGATATGTGGAAACATGTGCAATAGGCCAACATGCTAATAGGGCCTATGTATGCAAATGATGATTGAATGAATGAAATAATTAAAGGGGCACACTTATAATTAAGGGTCCTCATAGAAATTAAATTAAGAGAGGAATTATATTTAGATATTTATTAATTAAACGTATATAGAGACGTCCTATGATGCATGGAAGAATGAAAACACTCTAAAATGGATCCAAATAAGCATGAAATTATGCACCTTAACAGGGTGCTTACAATTTATGATGTCGCACCTAGAAATGTTGTGGATGAAGAAATTATAGCTTTGAAAAAAATGATACATGAGATGTTGTACCATTTCCAGAAGGATGAAAAACCGTTGGTTGCAAATGGGTGTTTAAGAAAAATATTGGTTCAGATGGAAGCATTTCCAAGTATAAAGCAAGGTTAGTTGCAAAAGGATACTCTCAAGTTGAGGGTGTTGATTATGGTGGGATATTATTTCCTGTTGCAAAATTATCATCCATTAGTTTTTTTCTTTCTATTACTACTGCTTATGATTTACACATTGAGCTAATGGATGATAAAGCTATTTTCCCTCATGATGATTTGGAGGAGGATATTGATATGACACAACCATAGCACCACATGGTAAAAGGAAAAAGTAAATTGGTTCACAAATTGAAAAAAATATTTGTATGGCCTCAAGTAGAGTCCTAAAATGTGGTACTAGAGATTTGATACACATGTGTTGAGTTATGGATTTGAGCATTCTAAATTAGATCAATGTGTTTATAAATATGATGGTGGTCATTTCCTGCACATTACGTACATTATATGTTGATATGTTATTCATTGGTAAGAGGAAAAGTATTATTGTAGAACTGAAGTCTTAGCTTGCTTCTAATTTTGAAATGAAAGATCTTGGTGTAAAAAAAAATTCTTGGGATGGAAGTTAGTGGAGATAGAGTGAACAAAAAGCTATGTCTAGGTTAGATGATGTAAAATCAGTTTTACAAAGGTTCAACATGCAGGATTATAGACTATTGTGTGTTCCTTTAATAGTTTGAAGGAAGTTGTCTATTTGATAATGTCATAGATCTACATCAAATATGGAAGATGTGAGTAGAGTACCTTACCAGAGTGCAATTGGAAGTTTGATGTATGCTATGGTTTTTAATAGACCAGACCTTGCCCAAGCAATGTGAGTTCTTTCCAGATATATGTCTAATCTTGGTAGATCTCATTGGGATGCATTTAAAAGAGTCTTCAAATATTAGAACCTGACACCTCAGAGTATTCTTTGTGTTATCATGGTAATATGATAGGAGATGAATTTTCCCTTGATATTTGTAGCTATGTGCAGGTACTATTACTAGTAGAATATCCATTAGTGCTTATGTGCATACATTATTGTTATCTCTACAAGATATTTTGTTGTCATTAGTTTAGTCAAAGTCATGGAGTCAAGGAGAATCAATTGGTAAAAGGAGATAGTCATGTATAAGACAAGTCGGTAATGCACACCAAGCCAGTCGGTAAAGTAACAGAGTACCGAACACTTACAGTTAACGAGTGACACACTACACCGAGTGCATGTAGTTCACCAAGTTGATATTACACCGAGCAATGAAGAACATTTAACCGAGTATTGTGGAGTTACTCAACTGAGTTAGACAACTAATAAAAAATGCGATCAGATCACATTTAATGATTGTCAGAGCATTAATTATGAGTATACAAGTATTTATAAAATTTTTTTACATGATCAATTATTGAAATAAATCAGAGTGAAGATCTAAGGTAGAGATCAAACGGAAAAATGAAAGTTTGTCATTTCCAAGAAGAACAACAAGTACTGAGGTAAAAGTGACATGGTCATCGAGCTGAAAAGAAGATCTAATGGTTAAGAGAAATCCACAGCATACCTAACACATAGGATTAAGAGGCAAAACTCATCTACATCTTGGATGAATTTTGTATGTGTAAGAGACACAAGAGGATATAAAGAGAAGAGGACAAAGAGCTATTATTGTTATTGATGTTATTGAAGAACAAAGAGAAAAGAAGAGAGCATCAAGCAGAAATTAAGCTACAATAGAGAAAAATAGAACAATGTTACAATTTGGAGATTGAGGTAACACATATTAGAGCACATAGAGTCTGAACAACATTTACATTTGATGCATTTTTACATACATTGTTAAGTTATTGATACTATTGTATTGAGAGATTTAAATCCCAATACTAGGTAGATCTTAACCGATCTTATACTTGTAAATCATCTAACATGGTTCATCTCTAAGTATAGAGTTTGTAAAAATCCTTTAACCAGGTAGACCTAACAAGTCTTATATATACTCTTAACCGGGTAAGCTATCAGAAATAACTAAACTTTGTAGCTCTAACTGAGCACCCTTTATACTACAATTAGTGAAGGTTGTGGGTGTCATCCCCACCATAATTTTATCCTCTAACCAAGGATTTCTATGTTACCAAAATCATGGTGTTATGATTTCAATTGTTTAATGTTTTGATGTTATGGTTTTATATGCAGTACATTACTTTTGTTTCAAAGTTATGAGCTCGGTAATCAGCAAGCAACAATATATGGTTTAATCAATAATTGTGGTTAGAAATATTTTAGTGGTACTGATTCACCCCTCCCCTCTCAGTACCAACTTTCCATTAGTTATTCCAATAATTGGTATCAGATCTTGTACTCTCGAGTTAAAAGGTTTGACCACCTGAGAGTTAAAGATCTTAGTCATGGAAGGTTATAGGCAATTTAAGAGGATTGATGGTCTTGAATCTGAGTTGGAAAGTGCATGAGAGTTAATCATGTATCTAAGAAAGAAAATTGAGAAATCTCTAAGGATAAGAGAGAAATTATATGATGAACTAAAGGTTACAAAAGAACAAGTTGATACACTTGAGACTACATCTGCAGGAAGTGTGACTGATGAGTCTGAGATTTCCATAAGAGAACTACTTGAAAAGAATGACTCACTTACCAAGATGTTGGATTTGATGAAGAAATATCTTGATGCTAATAGCTTAAGAATGATCGAACTGATTGAAGGTAAAAGAACAACTGAGGATGAAAAGAGAATTGTAGAAGATGAAAAAGACAAGTTGAAATAAGGTTAACTGAGAAAGATAATGAAATATTAAGGATGACCCAAGCTCACTACAATATGAAAGACCAACTTCTGAATGCAAATCAGGATTGTACCCAAAAGGAATTTGAGAATCAAGCACTGAAAGATGAAATTGAAAGAATGGACAAAAGATTGAAAGCTGATAAGGATGAAAATGAAATATTGAGAAGAAATGAAGATGTACTAAAATCATTGGACAAACATGTTAAGAATTAGAAGCAACTGAATGACAGATCAAGAATTGGATTAAATGAGAACAACACTACCAAGAAAGGAGAATCATCTAATGCACAGAAAGTTCAAGGTATTGCACCCCCATCGAAACCTAAGAAGCCAAGCTATAATTATTGTGGGAAGCTTGGAAACAATGCTAATGTTTGCAGAAGCAAGAAAGGTAAAGTACCGAGGACACCTAAATTTGATGGTTATTGTTTTATATGTAATAAGTATGGACATCAAGCTTTTGAGTGTAGAATCAACCTTACTAACAACACAAGGAAACCTAAGTTTGATGGTTACTGCAAGAATTACAACAAGTATGGTCAAAAGACTAAAGAGTGCAGATCAAAGAAAATAAATGATAAATGGGTTCCTCACCGAGACAATGCAAATACTAACCGAGAAGACACATCTATACCGTAAGATTATAATACAAGGATTTCATTCTTATCTTGTGGAAGATATGGATACATTGCTGAAAATTTCATATTGATGCATGATATGTATAATAGAAGATCACGGAGGAGCCCTGGCATGGCATGTTTCCATTGTCATAGGGTAGACACCTAGCGAGAAACTGTAGATACCAAGGAAATGCACTGACTGAAGATGAATCTACAAAGAGTGCACCATCTACTGTTGAAGAAATCAGAGAACAAATGAACAAAAAATGGAGGAGAAAGACTCAGGAAGATGGAACATCACTTGGAACTATAGACAACACCATCTCTACCGAGTCTGGTGCACTGAGCTCCACCTAATTGGTGAGAGGTATGTAGGAACTGCATGCTTATTATAAATCTTACATCAGTTCCTAAGCAATAGAGTTAAGATCCATATCAGCATATTAAGATGCATTTGGATAAGTTGTGAAATTTTGGTTAAAATTTGTAATGTATGGTTATTTTGTTTAGTCGGTTAAGCATAGTGACTATGTTATCGGTATAAAGTTAAAATGGACTCAACAAGCACATTTAATGCATATAATTAAAGTCGTTGGAAACCCTAATCATGGAAAATCTATAAATAGGCCAGTTCTTAATTCATTTGAACCTAATGTTTTCAAAGAGCATTTGAGCACACTACAGAGCGATCACTCCATCGAGAAATCCAAGCAATTTTGAGGCATTTCCAAATCTTTACAAAAGCATTGAGTGAAATTTTTGAGATAATTGGTTTACCGAGTTGAGTTTGTGAAGTCGTATTTTATCAAGTCTTCCCTAGTTTGTTAAATCATTACATTTGGAGATTATCATGGCACCGAGGATGCAGAGACTAGTTCTAGTGAAGAATGTTGAACCAGTAAACCCTAAATACAAGTTGCCCCCAGCTATAGTTGCAGAAATTGATATGACAGGAGCATTATCTTCAATACTGCCGCGAGTTCTATTGATTGAAGACATTCACACATTTATTCACTACAAAATCAAAAATTTGTGTGAAGATGAGATTGATGCTTCATTCAGTAAGCAGTACGTGAATGGAAGAGTTAAAGATGAGCACACCCATCTAGAAATGAAAGGATTGATTCATGCAATACATTTACCAAGGGAATTCAAGCCTGAATGGGTAAGAATGATACTTAGCCGAGTACATGACCGGTTTATGTGGTTGGATGAATCAATTAAGATAACTAAGGATATTTTGTACATTATCAATGGATTTCCTATTGGATACCAACCCAAGGAAATCAACAAAATTGACAAGGGTAAGCTCACTGAGCTGACCAAGCCACAATGGGATGGCAGAGGAATGAGGATATCTACTATTGAGGATCTTTAGTTAAGGTATGCATGCAACATCATATCTTACCGAGTGTTTCAATTGTCTTGAGTGGATAGTGTACCATGTGGAGTAGTAGATTTGGCATATAAGATAGTGAAGAAAGGACTTCAGATAGATCTTTGTGAAGTTTTGTTGAAGCAGATAGATGACAACAAGAATATAATCAGAAAGGAAAAGACCAACACATTGAAATTTGGGTCATTATTGGTATGTATTTTATTTTACTACTAGAATTCATTTCCCTCAATTGGAGATGTAGTATGGAAAATTGATAGGTCAATTATTTATCCAATACATGAGTATATACAGAGTCTAGGATACAACATTGATGAAATCATGTCTGACTACTTTTTGAAATTCCAAGCTAGAATGCATAAACGATACCGAGTTCCACGTCAACTAATTGCTAAGTATCATGATAACATTTGTTTTGAGGTCGACATTGATGTTTTTATTATTAAGGATGTTGAACCAAGAGTTGAATGGATTCAACCGATGGGATATGAGAAGGATATTGATATTGGTTCAAAATAGATGGAAGCTTTACTAGCTAAACCAATAGATCCTAATGAAAAGAGGTATGACACCTATGCTAAAGTCAAAGATAAAATCAAGCACGGTATATTAGTACCTAGGTCAATCAAGAAAGAAAGTAAAATGATTGATTCTTTATCAAAGACTCTTGGAGTTAATGATATATTGGATGAGAACACTGAGAATGATCAAGCCATTGTAGTGGTTGACAAGAAAAATCTACAATTGGCATCACCGAGTAAGAGAGGCATTAGAAGGAACACCGGATCTTTGGTACAACCGAAGGAAAAGAAAGATGCAGAGATAATACAACCGAGAGGAAAGACATATGTGAGATCTAGAGGAAAGAAACAACCTACATGAACAAGAATAAAATTAATATTTGGTAATGAAAGTGAAGCATAGTCTAATGAGGCAAACAAATCTATATCAGTTGCAGATCTTTCACAAGTTCCACAAACTCTGGATGATTTTCTGGAAGGATTAAAGAAATCAGGAGGATTTGGAAGTTTTAGGCAAGTAAAATATCAGAAGAGGAATGAAGAATATTGAATAAGTTGTTGTGATAACTATACTGAGACATAGATTGACAACTATTGAACTTGTAGACAAGCTACTCGAAGAACTATACAAAAAAATAGATGCAAGATAGAAGTATGCAATCAATACAAAAAGAAAATGAGAGAAAGGTCATTAGTACACACTATTCCTGACCTTGCACCATCTGAAATCCATGAAGCATTAAAGAACCATTCAAACAAATTTCTAATCAAGGGAAGAGCCCTAAGGATAATGAATGGAGACATATAATCAGTGGAAAAAGAAATAACTGCAAAATGGAAGGACATATTTCATATATATGATACTGAGTATCATGAAACAAAAAAGGAACAAGAAGCAACCATTGCTGATAAGATAAAAAAAAGCACAAAGAAAATGGATCCTATTGATCTAATTACTGACAATGCAGAAATCATTATTGAAGATATACTTGAGGAATAAGATCCAAGAAAGAGTTGTCAAAAGATGAAGATGTCATGGATGTACAAATGAATGATACAGAGTGTATGGATATTGACAATACACCTTTGATGAGAAAAGATCCGACCATTAAAAAAGTACAGATGTATAGTATTGATGATACTATTAATACTAAGTTTGTACTAGACACATCGTACATGGCAACCGAGACACTTGCATATACAGATAAGGATAAGGATGGAGAACCTAAGGCCACCAAGACATAAAAATAAAAGAACACTGAGTTGGAACACCCAAATGACACCAATGGTGAGAAGCAAGATATTCCACCTACTAACACAACAACGGATCTGAATATACAGAAGGAAATATATACTAAAAGTGTAATGCAATAGGAATTAAATCTTAAGGAAAATAATGAAGAGAAGTAGATGGATGAACAAAAAGAAGAAGTAAAAGCAAAAGAAAGCATAGTCGATACCCATACCTACTCACTTGATGCAACTAAGGCATCACATTCAAAATTCTCTATTGGTGAGAGTAGATTTGTTAAGAAAAAGAAGAGCAAAAAGAGGAAGCAAATCATTGATTTGAGAAATCCAATCATCATACCAAAGGGAGACCTAATATGATGAAGCCTAAAGAATTGGCTATATATGCTGAGATAGTAGCACAAAAGGCTGAATAGGAAAAAATAATTACAAAGAAGAAAAAGGTAAATATACTTGAGCATGTGAAGGAAATATTCCAGGACATTGTTCCTGAAGCAACTGTTGATGAATCTGAATCCCTACAGGACCAAGTTGATGATTTAGCCCAAAAAATCAAAGGACCAAACAAGGATATGAATGAGTATATGTTGAAGATTCAAAAAGAGATTATGGAGAAGAAATTGATGGAAGATTTGCTGAAACATAATGATATAGAGAAGGTAACTCTTTCTGAGTTATGTTCTGAAGTTGACACTCAACTACAATCCATCATTTCATTGTTTCAAAAGTTTTGTACTCTTTCAAATTTTACTATTGATATCAAGAAGAAAGAAGTAGATATTGAGAAATAGCTGAGTGAGAAGCTTAAGCAACTCACTACCGAGCCTGGAGCATTCCAAACTTACTACTCAAAGATACAAGAACTCATGGGAGTTCAAATCTCATTAAGATAGGAGGAGGATGTAAGCTTAGATTGAAATTGCTTGAACTTAATTCCCCATATCCAATCGATGCAGATACACTTAAAGAAAGCCAAAGAGCTAGCTAGTTTTTCAGATGTCATCACACTGGAGACCATAGTTGGCTTATCTGCATATATCACCGAGTACATTGTTATACTTTAGAATCTATGATAAACATGGGAGATTGTACTTTCAAGTGTACAATAGAGGTATAAACATCTTTTTGGTTAATAAGTTTTACTTTTTGACACTTTTTGTCAAAAAAGGGGGATAGATATCTTAGTCAGAAAATAGAAAACAAAAAAAGGGAGATAGATGTACATGGAAAAATAGGAAAAGTATATATGTGGAAAATGAAAAAATAGATATGTATAGAGAGTAACATCCAAGGGGGAGTTACAAATTTTGTTGACTTTGGAGTTTTTGTCAAAAATGCCCAACTAATGCCAAAGGGGGAGATTGTTATCTCTACAAGATATTTTTTTGTCATTAGTTTAGTCAAAGTCATGGAGTCAAGGAGAATTAATTGGTAAAAGGAGATAGTCGTGTATAAGACAAGTCGGTAATGCACACCAAGCTAGTAGGTAAAGTAAAAAAGTTGATAGAGTACCAAACACTTACAGTTACTGAGTGACACACTACACTGAGTGCAGTAGTTCACTGAGTTGATATTACACTGAACAATGAAGAACATTTAACTAAGTATTGTGGAGCTACTCAATTGAGTTAGACAACCAATAAAAAGTGCGATCGGGTCACATTTAATGATTGTCAGAGCATTAATTATGAGTATACAAATATTTATAACAGTTTGTTACATGATCAACGATTCAAATAAATCAGAGTGGATATATAAGGCAGAGATCAAATGAAAAATGAAAGTTTATCTTTTCCAAGAAAAACAACAAGTACCAAGGTAAAAGTGACATGGTCACCAAGCTAAAAAGAAGATCTAATGGTCAAGAGAAATTCACAGTGTACCTAATGCATAAGATTAAGAGGAAAAACTCATCTATATCTTGGATGAATTTTATATGTGTAAGAGACACAAGAGGATATGTAGAGAACATGACAAAGATCTGTTATTGTTATTGATGTTATTGAAGAACAAAGAGCAGAGAAGAGAGCACCGAGTAGACATTCAGCTACAACAGAGAAAAAAAGAACAATGTTACAATTTGGAGGTTGAGGTAACACATATCAGAGCACATAGAGTCTGAACAACATTTACATTTAATACATTTTTATAGACATTGTTAAGTTATTGATACTATTGTATTGAGAGCTTTAAATCCCAATACTGGGTAGATCTGAACCGATCTTATATTTTTAAATCCTTTAGAAGGGTACATCTCTAAGTGTAGAGTTTGTAAAAATCCTTTAACTAGGTAGACCTAACAAGTCTTAAATATACTCTTAACCGGGTAAGCTATCAGAAATAGCTAAGATTTGTAGCTCTAACTGAGCACCCTTTATACTATAGTTAGTGAAGGTTGTGGGTGTCATCCCCACCGCAATTTTATCCTCTAACCATGGATTTATGCGTTACCAAAATCATGGTGTTATGAGTTCAGTTGTTTAATGTTTGGATGTTATGGTTTTATATGCATTACATTACTTTTGTTTCAAGGTTATGAACTCGGTAATCAAAAAGCAACAGTATATGGTTTAATCGGTAATTGTGGTTAGAAAGATTTTAGTGGTACTAATTCACCCCTCCCCTCTCAGTCCCAACTTTCCATTAGTTATTCCAACAATTATTTGGTAGTGAAATCAGTTGGATGAGTAAGCAACATGCTGTGGTTTCTTTGTCCACTACTGAAGTAGAGTATATGATAGATACTCATGCTTGTAAAGAAGCCATTTTTCTTAAGAGACTATGTTCAGATATTGGAATAAAGAAAGGAGAAATGACAATTTATTGTGATAGTCAGAGTGTAACTTTCCTATCTAAGAACCAAAAATTTCATTCCGAAACCAAACATATTGATGTTTAGTGTAATTTTGTGAGAGATACAGTCAAGGATGGAAGGGTAAAGTTTGTTGAAGTTTAGATAATGTTTAGAACATATGGGCCTCATGGTCCCTATCAATTAAATTATGGTGTTGATACTCCCTTGCTCTTGCAAGGTGTTTGGCAAGTGGGATATTGTTAGGAAAATGTGTCTCAACCTTGCATCATTTAAAATAGTTACTAGTTATAGTAAATTTTTTTGCTTGAGCACAAAACTTCCATATTATTTTTCCAAAGGTTTGACTAAGATAGATAAGCATGTGAGAAAACTTTTGTGGCAAGATTATGTCTAGTCTTGAAGATATTAGAGTATCCATTTTTTGAAGTTGCCAAAAAAAATTACAAAATTAATTTTTGAGGCTTTAGAGGATTCAAAATGGCCTAAAAATGTGGGTAAACAATGGTTCATTTTAATAGTTGATAGAGCACATCGTGAGGTTTCGAATGCTTTAAACGACTCATCAATCAAACACTTAGTTCAAAAGCTATGACCTCTAGATGTTGGGTCTCTTGAAATAGGAAATGTATGAACCCATAAATGATATGTAAAAGGGAGTTTCACTTGTTCATATATGTATTGACATGTATCATAAGGAATCTTTTATTGGAGATAAGATGGGAAGTGCTTTAAAAGTGGTTTCAGCTCATGGTTTTGTAATACCGTTTGATGATTTCTTATATTGCATCTCGTATATATTTGGTGTGTGAGATGGAGTGTGTGTGTATAAAAAGTCTTATAACTATTATGTTACCTCTAGATCTCTGGTTGATGATACTCATGGGAGAAGCTTATTCTACATGTATATTGTAATCTGTAATTGATTTATGAATATTGGGTAACTTTTGGAGTTGGGTATTTTTCTCCCAAAAAGATTTTACCACATAAATAATTGTATTTTGGTATGCATGTTATTTTATGTTACTTCATTAAGTTTACTTAAGGTTGAAAAGATCTGAGAAAGTTTTTAGATTACCCTCTTCTCAAGGTTAGTGTAGGAATTTGTTTCAAGCTACTTAACTTCCTTAAATATTCAACCACTTCTATTTCCTATAATTTTTCTCCTTTCTATTGAGGAGAAACCTCAAGATGTTAGTCTTGGCGACAAATCTACCAAATATCAAGTATTGTAAGAAAATGGCTAAAAAATGCATGACGACTAATATCTATTTATCGTAAATAGAAAATGTGCATTCTACATATTTTAACTTTTGTCTTTCAAAGGAAATATGATACTCCTTCAATATTAAAATAACCTTTATTTCTTTCCCTAATGCATCACATTAGAAGAAAGATGGAATATATAAATTTAGAGTAGCAAGTATTGGGAAAAAATATATTACATTCTTGAGTTTTTCAAATGTGGCTTGAGCTATTTCAGACCAATTGAAAGGTCCCTTCTTTGTTAATTTAGTGACCAATCTTTTATTCCCTAATTTTTCTCTTGATCTACTTGTACTCCTTGTGCACTAATAGTATGTCTGAAGTATAAAGTTTTGGTCATACCGAATTCACACAACTCTTTTGCAAAATGAGTTTTTCGTTCAAGAATTTCTAGTAATATATCCAAGTTTTTCAAATGCTCTTCCCATGTTTTTCTATACATCAAAATATTATCAAAGAACTAATAAAAAATTCCTCAACGCATCCTTGAAAATATGATTCATCCATGAACATAAGGTGGTTGAAGTATTGGTTAACCCAAAAGGGATAACCAAGAATTGAAAACTTCAAAAATGATATTTGAAGGTTGTTTTGTGTCCATCTTCATCACTATTCTTGATTTGGTGATAATTTGATATGAAGTCAATATTTGAAAAATAAACCACTGCATGTAATTCATTGATCAACTCATTGATTGTGAATATTGGGTACCTATTTTTTATACTCTTCTTATTCAATGCACAATATTATATATATTTCATCATAATACAATATTCATTTAGTACAAATATTATTGAAGATGCAAAAGTACTAGAACTCAAACATATGTTTCCAATCTCTAGTAATAACTCAATTTATTTTTCTACTTCCTCTTTGAATGCTCTTGGATGATGATATGTAGTAATTATAATAGGTTTTGAAACTATCTTAAGCTCTATTATATGCTATATGCTTCTATTAAGAGGAAATCTTATATGTTAAGCATTGCACAATATACCATGATTGTCTAAAATAGCATATATCAACATGATAAGATCTCTTGCAATTGGAATTGGATGGATCTCATACAAAGCATTGAGATACCCACTTTATTGTTCTCTTATATAAATATCTTTCCATCATCTTAGCTGAAATTGGTGTAAAAGAACCATTCACAATACCACAAAGCACAACCTCTTTACCTTCTTGTGATAATTTTACCTCCATGGTTATATAATTTTGTGAGAATTATCCAAGCGAATGAAGACTGTTGCAGTTGGTGTTGTCATTGATGTTAACCCTCTACCTACTAGAAGTGTGGAGCTTGTCGATATATGTTTTGAAGTTGAATTTTTGAGTCAACCCTCTATTTGATGTGATATTTTGGATCACTTTGGACATTTTAATATGACATTTGGGATGATGTGCGCAAACTGTGTGATATTTGGGATCACTTTGGATATTTTTCTATGAAATTTTAGGTCTTCTTTATCTCATGGATAGGACCTCATTCACGACATTATGTTTTGGTGGATGAATTGTTGGGATTAACCCTTGTACCTCATTCTAGCCAGCCTAATTGATGTTTTGTGACGATCCAGAGAGTAGAAATTGAGGATAAAATTAGTGAAAAGTGTGTGGAATAGGAAATATGTTAATTTTATGTAGCATATGTTTGTGACAAGACTATTGGTGCATAATTGTCAAATGGTTGCTGGAGGTAGTGAGTCAAGATCACCTACATTCAAGGGAGATATTGGAAGTAATATGCTAAAAGTGTAACATGCTAAACACGACTAGGAGATAATAATAACAAGAAATAAATAATTCAAAGGAAATATAATTTTTCTTTTATTCCAAAGTAACAAAAATAAATTGCTTCCTTTTCAAATGAACATGATTAACTAAAAAGTTTGTTAACTACCAAAGAAAAATATATTACGACATGTTCATCTACCTTCACATGAAAAATAATTTAAATAACACTTCAATTACTATTATGCTAAAAGAAATAATCTAGTAATTGAATTAACTAACAATGCATGAAACTATAGTTACATATAAGCTGGAGGGGTTTATTTATTTTTTCTCTTTTGTAAGTGATATTGAATATTTCCTAGGAGAGGGAGAGAATCGTCAAAGGTTTTACCTTCCAAACATTGATCTTTTGATCTTGACCTTATGGTCTCCCACATAACTCCATTCCAAAAGTGGCCCGACCCAGCAGAAGAGGAAAAAATAAGATCCAATATTTGTTCCCATCTGAGACTTGGTGTTTAATACCCACAATTGTCTTAGCGAGCCACATTCTATATACTCCCTTTCCTATGCGAATGAACTTACAACCTAGACAATTTCATTCTGGTTCAAGCGACTGATGGTTACTACACCATTGCATAGCATCACCTTGGCCAAGGCTTTATTTATGCAATCACTATACTTCGTGATATTAGTATCACCACCATACTTGTATATTGAACCCTTAAGACTCATTTTGTCCTCAACCTTATTAGGTCTTACTATCCATCTTGGCAATAGTGGTCCAATGACCTTAAGAAATAATGACTCACTAAAATATGATGAACATATATGGTTCATAACTAGAACCAAGGGAAGTCACTTCCCAACATTTCAAAGTTGTTCTAATTCATTATTAATATAATTGTTTTTTATCTCCTTCAATCTGTTTTCCTTCCAAGGATAAGAAAAGAAACCCTGCCCAATTATAGTTATGTTTTAGAACTTATTTGATCAAGTTGACCCATTAATAAAGGAATATGACACAACATTCTCATTGATGAAACACCATCATACTTATATAATGATCTAGGTTTTCCCAACCAAAGGTTCATTCTTCATTCACATGATCATTGAATATCAAACAATGATTATTTATTACTCCAAAGAAGATAAAATCCTTGAATATATCTAGTTATACTCCATGTTTGGAGGCTAGGTGTTATGACCACTATGTATTTAAAAAAATGATTTTAACCATTATGAAGATTCATGTTAAATTGCAATTCATATACGATAAATGGATTTATAGTTAATATGCCAAATCCTAGTTGTCATTCAAATTCACATCCGAAAGTGGGTTTATAAGGATACATAGATCATAACTAAATATTTAGATTCATGAAGATATATGGATTCTTATCCACATGAAAAAACCCATAATAATATACCAATTCAATATAGTAGAATTATAGATTCATAAAGACTTACAAATTCCTATGAGGAGTTCAGATTCAGAATGATGTATGGATACATAAAGATATGTGAAAAACAAATCAAGAAATGCAGATCCATTTTAGTTACACTTGTCAGGGTTTTCATTTTCCTAATCAACATATATCATGTCTCTCTAACTTAAGGAAAATATGTATACATATTTAATCCCCAAGGTTTCTAATAACATTACAAAAAACTTCTATTATGATACTTCCTATTTGCAAAAGATTATGTTAGACTTTAGATGATTGAAGACCTTACTATTTTAGTAATATAAAAAGTTTACATCTTTCTTAATATTTTACTCATGAAGTATGCAATCTGCGAGTTGAATTACTAATGAATTCATTAAAAAAATATGTAGATTGAGAAGTAGTTTTACCTACTTATACCTATATTCGGGTAATTGATTCTTGGAGTGTTCTCAAAATTATTTTCTTCTTAACAACAAATTATTGTGTATTCAATTTGAAAATTAAGTCTTACGCAGATTGAGAATTAGTTTTACCTACTTATACCTATATTCAGGTACTTGATTCTTGGAGTGTTCTCAAAATTATTTTCTTCTTAACAACAAATTATTGTGTACTCAATTTGAAAATTAAGTCTTATTCCTTTTCACTATTATATTGATGATTATGTTCTCTTGTATATATCGATATTGGTTTTGATTGATCAAATAATTCTTATCATACCCGTATGCATGCCATGATGAATTAATGCAACCCTATAGATTCAAAATAGCTCAGAATTTATTATCAAAATTGCACGCATGTTATGATGATTTAATTCAATCCCTTGACATTAATAAATCAGATTGGAATTAGATGCTAGACAATATACACAATTCTTGACAACACTAATGCCCATTGGAGCAACCTTTCTTGACCTTACAGTCATTCTTGACTTTGTTGTCCTTGGAGATGCCTTTCTTGATTGTGTTTTCACATATTAAATATATGGTTATATACATTTAATTTTATCGTTGATAGTTGTATCTCTTTATTATTATTGTTGTAATATTGGTGAATATGGTTGAATACCATATTGATACTGTTAATATAAATTCAAAATAACTGAGGGGGGGGGGTGAATCAGTTATCCTCAGGTCCAAATGTGCCCATATAAAACTTTAAATCAACTTCAATAACTCAGATCTGATCGGCAATAATAAACAATAAAAGTGTATAGTTTATTGTACTAATGAAATAAGCTTGCAGAAACTTAACAGTAAAACACAACAATAACATTCACACATTTTGACACCATGATTTAACGTGGAAACCCAATATGGGAAAAACCACCAATAACATGCTACCATAATTTCACTCTTTTGAAGTGATGCCCTGTGAGGAGCCAACCCTGTTAAATGTTACAAAACACACTGTCAAATGTGACCTGGTTAAAGGATTTAATCACCCTGTTAGGAGTGGCCTTGTTAGAGGACTGAACATTCCAATCTGAATGTCACCTTGTTCAAATGATTTATACAATGACTGTTAGGTCAACCTGGTTAAATGATTTGAACTATTACAATGGTTAGAAAGTAATCAACAGGGGTGATCTGATACATAAAACTTACTTTGCAATTCAGATCCAATTTTAGCTCTAATGCTAATTCACTGAGTGGCCTCCATTTTCATCTCAAACTTAAGTTTTTCTTGGAAATCCGTCAATCAATCTCTCTCTGCTTCTCTACTTAGCCTTCTCTGCTAGGTCTTGCCAATCAGTCAATTAACCATGCAACACTTTGCATTCAACTTCTCCTTACACTTGGATACAATAACAATAACCACAATAGGTTATATTATACCTCTTCATCTAGGTCAGATAAATATTTTTCTGCTTAATCAAGATCGTAGATCTTAGGTTAGGTCAGATCCAATAGATCTTTCCATCTTTACATTTAATTTACTTCTCCAATACAGTCATTAATTAACCATTGAATCTATGCGTTAATAATGGTTTCCCGTGCATTAAATGAATATGGACCAATCTTAATTAATAATGCATATCCCAATAAAATCATCTATGTCGGCCATAGATCTCAAATCTCATCAATAATCAAAATACTGTTGCTTGACATTTCACTGTCTCCCTCGGTATTTCACTGGCGCTCGACATCATCTTTGCTTTTCTCGGCATTGACTTTCACTTTGCTCGACATTGACTTTGCTTTGCTCAGCATTGACCTTCCAGTGAACTTTCAGTGCTAGATAAACAACGTATCACTCTGCCAAAGTGCCAAATGATCAAGTACCCTAGTGTATACTCATAACTCAACCATTTCCCATTCTTTTCAAATCTTCATCAATCAATGGATAAGGTACTCAAACATACAACAATAGTCTC
>MU216986.1:770145-799181 GCA_018584345.1 Thuja plicata | reverse complement strand
ATGGATATTCAGAAACAAGTTGAATGAGAATGGAGAAGTCACTAGAAACAAAGAAAGATTAGTATGCAAGGGATATGCACAAGAAGAAGGTATTGATTATGGTGAAACCTTTGCACCCGTTGCTAGAATAGAAGGAGTTAGAATCTTACTTTCTTATGTTGCATTCAAAGGATTCAAGGTATACCAGATGGATGTCAAATCTATATTCCTAAATGGAATGCTTGAAGAAGAGGTATACATTGAGCAACGAGAAGGGTTTGTTGATCTAGACAAGAAACATGGTATGTAGACTACATAAAGCCTTGTATGGATTGAAACAAGCACCTAGAGCCTGGTATGAAAGACTTCACTCCTATCTCATTAGCATTGAATTTGTAAGAACAAGTGAAAATAGCAATCTATACTTAAAAGAAGATACCGATGGTAATATTCTGATTGCTGAAATTTGTGTTGATGGTGTCATTTTTGGGGGAAATGAAATGTTATGAAAATCTTTTTCTAATGAAATGAGAAAATAATTTGAAATGTCTATGTTTGGGGAGATAAAATGATTTCTTGGTCTATAAATTCTTCAACAAGATGTAGGCATATATATCACTTAGTCCAAATACATCAAGGAAGTGCTAAAGATATTCAAGATGGAAGATTCCAAACCAGTTGGAACACCTATGGCTACCAGATGTAAGTTGACAAAAGAAGAAAAATCAAATGAGGTAAATCAAACCTTGTATAGATCAATGATTGGAAAACTAATGTATGTTGTTCATACCAGACCAGATACAACACATGAAGTGGGAATAATTGCAAGATTCTCTGCTAATCCCAAAGAATCACATATGACTGCTGCCAAAAGAATTTTGAGATATCTAAAGAACACCAAGGACTATGGCCTATGGTATAAAAGAGAAGGAAAATTTGAGCTACAACTCTATACAGATTTTGATTGGGCTGGAAACATTGATGACCGAAAGAGAACAACTTGAGGAGATTTCTTCATGGGTGATAGACTTGTCACATGGATCAGCAAGAAGCAAGGATGCATCTCTCAGTCTACTGCAGAAGCAGAATATGTGGATGCTGCTGCAAATTGCTCCAATATTGCATGGATAAAATAGTTGCTAGAAGGTATGAATATGAAGATTCTTGAACTAGTAATTATCTACTATGATAATATAAGTGCAATTAACATTTCTAAGAATCCAATCATGCATGCTAAGACTAAGAATATTGCTATCACGTATCACTATCTGAGAGAACAACTGCAAGCAAAGGAAGTGATACTGGAATATGTTCAATCAAAGGAACAATTAGTTGATATATTCACCAAGCCATTACCAAAAGATACATTTGAGTACCTAAGAAAAAGACTAGGGGTACAACCTTTTTCTATTGGTCAGTAAGCTAACTAGAAGGTTGCATCGGCCTATACCAAACCGGAAGATCATTCATGTTGATGCAAGCACAGAGATGGATAGAAATAGATACATGTGTACATAGAAAGGTACAAATCTGCACCGAATACCAGAGACATTGTATTGCTGATAGATAGGGAAATTCAAGGAATATATTATAAAAAAGAATGGAAGATGATATAGAAGATTATCGTTTGTCATTGTTGTCAAAGGGAGAGATTATCTCATTGATCAGAAAAGATTATATCATTATTCATGAAGTGAAGTTCCTGAGAATCAAAAGAAAGAGTTAATCAATATTCAAAGGGAGAGAGATTGATTAACATATGAAATATCCATCAAAGGGGGAGCAGTAACAGAAGGAAGAGAGTTCATACAAAGAGAGATATTGTTGTCAAAGGAAAAAGAGATTATCAAGAAGACAAACAGTCAAGGCAGAACACATATCAGAACAAAAAAGGAAGTTGCTACATCTATCCAGTGAATGGATTGAAGATTGAAGACAATCACTCTACAAGAAACAAATCTAAGGTAATTGAGCTTACCAAAAGCCAGACATTTGTAATAGTTACAATAGGAAAGATTGATGAAACTATTATATTTCATATTATATTAGTGATAGTATAGTATGATAATTTAGTGTGTTTCCATCAATGCCAAAGGGAGAGATTGATGACATGCAACTGATTGAATGTTTGAAGATGTTAAGTTGATCACCAAAATGCAAAAAGATAATGCAAGACATTAAAATAGTTAATGTATTATATTATCATTGATCTCAACTTGATATAATCTAATCAGTTATAATCAAAGTGTCAAAGAATTCAGAGAATCAGAAAGATAAAGATTATGCTTTCAGTAATGCATAAAATACAAGCATTCACTATGTGACTTCAAAAAATGACGGCTAGTGGAATCCAACGGACAGAGATCACAGAAAGTTAAGTCATAGTGATGCCCGAGCAAAGAAACCAACAAGAATTACCGACGAGCAGAATCACAAGCATACCTGACGGCCAAAATCAAAGTGTAACCCGATGGATAGACATGCCTAAAGGACACACAACCCCGACGGACAGATAACCCCGACGGAGAAGCCCGAGGAGAACTGGAGTGTTGTCGGAAGCTATGAAAGAGTTAAAACATCGAACTTAACTGAAGTTCAGAAACGACAAAATATCTAGCTGGCAGAGCTAAATATAGACTTAATTAGTAGTTATCATTGTTTTCATCGACAAGATAAAGCCAGAGATGAGTAAAGGATTTAAAGTTGTTTTGTCCAATTGGCAAGAAGATCTATGAGTGATAAAAAAGGAGTTTTACTTTAAATCTGACTGGCAAGAATTGTGGATCACGCCAAGATCAAGAAAATCAAGAACCTAGAAATGGTGATATCATTTCTATAAAGAGAACTTAATTCATTACGAATTAAGGGGAGTGAATGAAAAAGAGGATGTTGGACAGAAACTGATGAAGAACAACTTCATACATTCCTAATCAATCAAGCTAGGGAAAGAGCTAAATATTTTTCCAGACACCGAGCAACAGAGCATAGCATCACCGAGTAGAACAAAAGTGGAGCAAAGGTATTGAAAAGATATATTGATTATATCAGTTTTATGAGCTTACAATAGATCTGAAAATTTGCAAGTATAAGTTGTATATGTGAACAAATCATACTATTTCAGTTTAACCATTGATTCAGAAAGTCTCTTAATCGAGTAGGATTTAAACATCCTTTCTATATTGAGATACATCCTAAGGAGTATCAAAAACTTTGATCATGAAGATAGCATGAGATACCAGATACCTATTGACAGGCCAAGAGAGTGTTTGATCAAGGAAGGTAGCATAGAGATGCCTGATATCAAGTGACAAACTAATATTTTAAATCCTCTAACAAGGTCACACCTAACAGTGTGTTTGTAACCTTTAACAGGGTTGGCTCTTCACCGAGCTCACTTCAGAAGAGTGAAAATTTTGGGTTACCAATCCCAAGTGGTTTTTCCCTTAACAGGGTTTCCACGTTAAAAATTCATGTGTTAATGTGCTTATGAGTCATTACTTTAGTGTTTTACATTACACATAGTTAATAAGGATTGATCGGTATACTCTAAGTAATTTACTATTTTTTGGTAAATTGAAGACTGTTATTCGGTAAACATACAGAATAAGGTTTAACAAAACATTCCAAGCAGTAGTAATTTGATAAGTATATTTGGAGGCATTCATCTTATAGGATTGAAGATAACTAGAGGCTTAATATTGTGGTACTAAGTTTTTGGGTTGATTAATTGGAATATGTTTGAGGCCACTATTTCACCCCCCCTCAGTTATTACTAACAAAAACCCCCCTCTCCCACTACTAGATTTATTGCAGTTACCATTGAATTTTTTCCATGTTTATATTTTTTAAGAACATCTAACTTAGAGATTTATTTACTTTTTAGAGTCATGGCTTATGTTGTTTCCATTTAATAGGACCACTTCTTATAGAAACTTTTCCTTCCATTTTTGCCAATTTAGTTTTGGGGCATGATTACATGTTTCTTATTATCTTATGAGGATGAAATGTACTATTTAACCATGATTTTAATATCTATAATAATTCATTAAAAAATGATAACACTTACAACATTGCAAAACTTTCCAAAATAGGCTTGAATATAACTTTTCTTGACCACTATGTTCTTTCTTAAATATGTGTGTTGCACTTAGAACTATTATTCTCTATTACACATTATGATTTCTAGTTTTAGTCATTTGATAGAATGAGAAAAAATTTCTCAAGATGTTCATTTGGTGACTACCAACCCTACCTAATGATAACTATGTTTATACAATCACTTTCTGCAAAAAATAAGGTAGCAATCCCATATATTTCCATGTGATGATGCTAATATGTTTAAAGGGTATCTTTGGGTTAGGGTTGTGGTTAAAATTAGATTTAAATCATGGTTAGGGTTAGGTTAAGGGTTAGGGTTGTGGTTAAAATTAGATTTAAATCATGGTTAGGGTTAGGTTAAGGGTTAGGGTTAGGGTTAGGATATGTTTAGGGATATGGTTTAGGATTATGGTTAGTATTATGATTATTGTTAGGGTTAGGATTTAGCATTAGTAATATGATAATAGTGAGGGTTAAGGTTTATATCATGGTTAGGGTTAGGGTAAGTGTTCTATGGGCTCAGATGTTGTTACCCTTTCTCCTGCCTTTACTGTCGGTGGTTAAACTCAGGGATGTGTTGAATTGTCTTTTTTGCAAAATAGATATATAGGGGCCCCTGCAGCATCTATAGTTCATTTGACCTTGTTTACCTTGCCATAGCAGTTGTTGATTGAGATCCAAAGCCCATTCCATAACCAATAGCTCCTACTATTCTAAGGCCAGCGGAAAATCAATATTGATATCAGGACAAAGATCCAGTTGGAGATTCACCAGCTAAGACAGAGGCAGGTTAGGGTTATTCTTATGGTTAGGGTTAGGTTTATGGTAAGGGTTAAGGTAAGGATTATGGTTATGATTACAGTTGGGGTTAGGGTTCTAGATCATGGAACCTAGCTATCAGGGGTAACTTTAAGAAACCCCTCCTAGGAAAAAGTGTAGAATTCAAGAGAATCCTACATTAATATAGGGGAAAAAATTTCATGATGAAGGCGAGTTTTTTTTCCAAATTAGGAAAATAATATAAAGGTGAAGGCAAATATTTCCCTGTCGAATGAAAATTCCATATAATCCTGGTGAATAATTCATTAATGTGGGGGAAAATATATATTGTATGAGGCAAATTTTGTGCTTTTGAAGTAAAAAAAATCATAATATATGAGGCAAATGATTTTTTTTTAAGGGAAAAAAATAAATGTATTGGCAAATTTTATCTACCGTTTGAAAATTTATTTATTTATTTGGCTAATTTTTCATTAATTATGAGAAAAATAAATTTTTTAATGGCATTTTTCAAAGGATGGGACTCGTCATGTGGGTCAGTGCCAAATGGAAATTTATTAGAGATGTAACATTGTATTTAATGCAATGTCACTTCTAGTGAATATCATCTTTATTAGTTGTGAATATCACTGATCACACATGGACACATAACCTAACATCCATTGTTTTATATTGTTAAATGTATTATTTGAGACCATTTGATGATCCTAGATCAATGGCTGAAATTTAATTTTGGCCCAAATTTTTTGAAGGAAATAGAGTTCTGTAGGAAGTCACCAGAATGATGACATGTATCAAGCCTTAAAACTTGCCTCGTAACCATGATCGTTGATTACTACTGGTTATTTATTTACGTGGACAGTGGATAGTGCAACTGCAACTTGTAACTCGTAACTCGTAACTCGATGAGAAATAAATGTCTTGTTAGTGACATTCTTTAACTTCCATCCACTCAACACAGAGATCAACAAGTACAATGTACAGATGATATTTTGCATGCATTTATTGGAAAGATTTACATGTAGATATGAAAGATTAAGGACAATGGATTTAAATCTCTCACACACATAATGCATTTATGGGAAAGATTTACATTAAAGATTAAGGACAATGGATTAAATATGATTAAAGAAAGAATAATTAATTTCTAAGTATCCGTGATCACTATCAATCAAGTGGTCAGGGTTATTTATAAACAATCTGGCTTCTTTCTTCTTCATTTTTCTTTTGGTAGATTAAGAGTTAGAGCTACCGGTGGTTGAAATTTTACCTCTGGTTTTAAGGTTTAGGTTTTTAGGTCATTAGGGTCATATGCTGTCAAAAATTAAAGATGGACACACCAATCTGTATGAGATGCACATCCCCAGATGACCAGCTCTCCTTTTTGGGCAATGTCACAAATGAAATCCTCACTTCCGTTTGTAGGGAGGTTGGTGGCAGCGCTTTTAAAATTTTGATATGTTGATGTTATTGGGTCGAGAGTTCCTTGAGAATGTTGATAGATACCACGTCTACATGTACATTATGTCCCATTTTTTTGTGTCTCTCCTCAACCTTGGAGGACAGAAGGTGGATATGTTGATGCTTCTGAGGAAGGTTTTTAAAGATAAACTCCTGGAGGACGATGTCGATGTTTCTAATTTTGTGGAATTAGGGGTGGGTATCCCATTTCCAAGAGATATACCCAAGATGTTGGAGCCATGCATAAATGTGGCTAAACAACCCTTTCTATTGAACCTCAATGATGAGCAACTAACGCGACACAGGAAATGGGCGCGGCTTGGGAGGGATTTTCTTTGAAAATGGTTTTTCCTTGATGAATTGGATGAGCCAGACTACACATGACTTGAAGAATTCTCAAAGATTATCCTCTCTAGAAAATTCTACTTAGATGAAAGGGAAGATGAAGATCCCTAGTTTACTCATTTCCGTTAACCTGGTTTTTTGACAATGGACATGCAAAGTTTCACTTTTTTGTTTTGCTTTTTTATACTGATACCATCATAGTGTTGGTCCACTACCAGTGCCCTCATAGGCTAGTAATAGTAGTAGTTTAGTTTTTTTGGGCTAGTAGTAAGAACCTAGCCATTTGCAAGTTTGCAACCCTGAACCCCTTCATTTTTTCTTTAAAATTTTGGAGGGACTACGACAATTATAAATTTTTAGAACATATTAATAGAAATTTTGCAACTTAATTTTAGTTTTCCTTTTAAGTTCTATGGATTCAACGATTTCAGTTTCATTACTTTGCACTTAGCATTTTCTTTGTTAAATAATCAATTGGTGTATTCTACTTCAATTGTATCTATGTATCTATGTATCTATCCAAATAAGGTTTTCTATAGACTATGGCTCTAGTCCATTGGCACTGGTCCACTGCCAATGACCTAGTAGGTTTTTGGTTTTACTCTACCATGTAATTTTCCAAGTTCGTTTTAATTTACAAAAAATGATTCTTAGACTTCTCTGTGATTATAATATTTTAATTAGTTAGTTTATCTGTGTATTAGACATTTAAGTATGCTTAAGTAGAAATAAGGAAGCGATGGATTAGTACTTCCATTTTTAAATATGAGATTCTGAAGTTTTAAAATGATTAAGTTTCTTTATCAATCCAGAGACAAAGCAAGTTTATATTTTTAACATTTAAAAGAGTTTTATTATTATTTTTACAATGAAGGGTTTCCATAGTTCATTTTCATATCGATGTGTGATAATGTAATTTTGATTATAATATAGATAGAAATAATTGAATTCAATTCAATGTTAAAGTCTGAGTTAAACAATACTCAAAATAGAATTAATTGTTAAATATTTAATTTAATTTAAATTTAATAAATTTAAAGACAGTGACAGTCAACTATTGGATGAGCACAGATCAACGATGTATGGTGAATTTTGGGCCAAAAGGGAAAAGAGACCCTATTTTTTGCAAACCTACTCTGAAAACAAGGCACGTGTCATGAATTAACCCTCAACTAAGTATAATTAAAATCTAAATTGGACTAAACTATAAAACTAAACATTTAATAAATGTAATAACTAATAAGCTAAAGTTGTAATTTCAAACAAGTAAGTGACACGTGTCCTGGTGACATTCGATGACAAGTCAAAAGTTAATGGGACCTGCGACGGCACGTGTCATGAATTAACCCTCAACTAAGTATAATTAAAATCTAAATTGGACTAAACTATAAAACTAAACATTTAATAAATATAATAACTAATAAGCTGAAGTTGTAATTTCAAATTATTGAGTGACATGTGTCCTAGTGACATCAGATAAAAAGCCAAAATTTAATGGGACCCATGACCGTTGGATGAGCATAGATCAATGACGTGTGGTGTATTTTGAATGGAAAGAGAAAAGAAACCCCATTTTTGCAAACCTTTTCCGGAATCATGACACATGTACACTCACACAATCGGTGTCATTCAAGGATGAGTATGATGTGTGAGGTGATTAGGTGACTATGATTCTATGAGTCTATGTATGATGTATTGTACTACTAACAAGTGACAAGCCAAAAGTAAATGGGACCCGTGACACATAATAGTAACTTCCATGTATGTTGGATGAGAAATGTATCAACAACCCAAGGTATATTTAAGGCCTATTTGGTGAATGGAAACTTCTTTTTGCAAATGTCCCCCAAAAACCTCGCACGTGTCATGAATTAACACTCAGCTAAGTTTAATTAAAATCAAAATTGGAGTAAAACACTAGCTTAACATTTAATAAGAAATAAGCTCAATTTGACCTCAGATATTTTTAATGTCAAATAAGTAAGTGATGTGTCCTAGTGACCTCAGATATCTGGAGAAGCAATAAAAGTTAATATGAGTGAGGAGTCGACTCAGTACTCATGATTGTACCATTTTAACCTAATTTCTTAAATTTTTCAATTCTTACTAGTATATTGTATTGGGGATTTAGAAAGGGGTTACAACTTCTAGGTTGAGGATTGAGGAATGCAACAGAGTCTCTCAGCTCTTTGCCCACTCAAAGTCTACACATATTGAATTTCTTGGTAAAATCTTGAACACCCACGTCTCGCCCTTTAAATTTTTCAAATCTAGTGGTTTACTGTTTAGATTGTAGTCATAGAATTACGGTTGAATTTTTAAACACGCATGTAAATTATAGTTGTAACCTGTTTAGAATTATTTGAATTTTCCTACAAATAATAGTAATACCAGTATACCACGGTCCATGATGGAAAAAACAAATACCAATACTACAAGTAAAAGGCAAAGAAAGAAAACAGAGATAATAGACTTCCACAAACTGGTTAAAAAACCAGGTTTCACTGATGAATTCCATGATATTTTTATCTTGTTATCCATGGAAATAAGGGAATCATGGAAATTAGATTTTCACTTGAAAATAAGTGGAAAGATCCAATGAAGGATTCAAATTTTTTCCATTTAACAACATGGTAAATGCAAAGACAAATAAAATTGAACTGTGGGTTGTTGGGTCAGTATGCATGGCATTACCTCAAGTATTCCCTTGTCCAGAAATTGTCATGCTCTGCGCTAAAAATTATGATGAAAATAGAAAAGCAATTGTCAATAAAAATACTCATGAGGTAATTTTGTCGATAACCGAGACTAAATTTGCTAGTCTGTTGGACCTAGTGTTTGAAGCACAAAACTCAAACGTGCACATTGACCTAGGAAAGCTGGTAGAGAATTATGAAAAAATAGATGCATTAAAGAAAGATTTGTATATCAGAGGAACAACAAGCATTTCTAGTCTAGATCCAGATCATAAGCCTCCTTATGATTATGATATTTTTGTGCAATGGGTTTAGGATAGCATTTCCTTGCTATCATTTTGGTTGGGATTGGATAGTAACAAAGAAGTGGGTGCCAGCATTCTTGAAATGATTTTTCATATTCATTGTGAAAAAGAACCAGTAAAATACAATTTTATTGAGCACACTGTTCATTTCATGCAAGAACATTTAATAATGATTAAAAGATGTTCATAGAAGACATTTAGGTTCACAACCTACTTGTGCTATCTTCTTTTAGCAAAGCATCGTGCAATATTTCAGACAAACAAGCTTCAAAGTCAGGTCCAAAATGCAATATATGAATGTACACCCGAGATAAGGATGAGTGTTAACAGAAGGAACTATAAAAATTTTGTAGACTTCTTTTTGGAACCAATGTATCATAAAATTACAGGCACTCCATTGCCTAGATTTCATGTGTCTTGTAGAGATTACATTCAACTCAAAAGTCAAATACAATTGGTTGGCTGGTACTTCATGGAAGACTACACTGTCTTTAAGGTTTTACAGCTCAGTGGTAGAACCCTACAAACTTCCAATACATGTTACAGAGAGGGTATTTGCATTGGAATGTGTTCAAAAGATGGAGAGCAATACTCTTTAATGGTCAAAAAAAGAAAATGATATTTCCTTCCTTGTCTTTCTCATTGGGAGAGTTCACATTTGAGAGAAGAGGATTCAAAGTAGCAGAGGCTTTTTTTTCAATTTTTTTCTTTGATGTTGACAGTCACTGACAGTATGATCCACTAAACATAATTGGAACGAATCTTAGAATGAATTGTAGCTCTGCAAGCAAATTTCAACATGACAGTATGCCATTGATAGAAAAATTTAAAAACATGGAATCCTGGGACGAGGTAAAAAAAGAGATAGAAAAATACACCGCTGAAAATAATATTTCAATACAAGAATTGTCATCACAAATTATGGCATTGCACAAACAAAAAGGAAAAGTGCAGCACAGAACATCCTACAATTTCTACCAGCAAGTTGCTCAACCATCTACAAAAGGTATTTTAAAAAAACTAGCTCTTCAATGTAAAGATGATTATTGGACTGCAACCAAAGTTACTGATTTTTGGGAAATGAGGAAGAATTTCGGCGAGCCAAAGACCTCTGTAGATCTTTATGATGTGGACAAGGATGAAATATTTAGCGATTTGTGGAATGCGGAGCATTCTTCTCAAGCATATCACAACGATTATAATAAGGATAAGCTAGATTCTATGAATCCCACATCAACTGATGTTTATTCAATAACAATTTCTACTGGATTTGATGCATCCACAAAAGAAAAATATGAAAAAGGGGCAGAGATTGTAGAAAAAATGGGTTTTTCATGTAGGGGTGGTCTGGCTCCCACAGGAGAAGGGCATTGGTATCCAATTTCCACACCCGCTCCACCAAAATGTGGTAGGACACTAGTAATTGGAGGTTCATCAGAAAAGGTACTACTCAGTCTCATACCCTTGCACCTTCATTTGTTCTAGCTTCCATTCTAGTTCCACCTTTTCCAATCACTCAGATTCAATCTGAATCAAGTACCACTCCCACTGGTGGGGATGGCATGGTTAGTACTAGTGGTCCAAAAAGGACATTACAACTGGGCATTACATTAGTGGATCCCAGAGATCAAGGAAATGTAAAGAAGCAAAAGGTTATGACAGCAATGCCAATGGTGTATGTGACTATGAGTCCAACAATTTCCACACCTTCAGGACAAAACCCTCTGAACACTAACAATCCAAAAACTCCACTTGTAATGGGTCAGGGCATTATTGTTAATAATCCTCATGGTGCAATTGTTAGAACCATAGGTGGAAGCTCGTACATCGCTGCAAGTTCTATTTCACCTTTCAAACATTCAATTGTGTCAGAAAACCCTGATTTTTGTTACAATGATTTTGTAACTAACTTTGAACAAAAAAAATATAGGAATAGACAAAATATTAATACATTGAAGAGGGATGCATTTGTTGCAGCTCATGATGCATAACCTACATCAAATAGGTTATTTCCCACATATGACCCAAACACAGAAATGATGGAGTTTATGGGTGTTATGGCCCCAGCTAGAGATAAAAATCCAACAAAGAGTCAGATAGATCCATCTGAATTTCAAGTTAGCACCCTCCAAATGGATTTATCCAAAATTAAAAATGGGGATGAGATAAATTTGTCAAAAATGACCAACCAAGTGGTCTACATTTCAGTGATGAAGTTGGAGAGAGATAATAGAAAGCTTCAGGGAAGAATAGAAAAGTTACAAGTAGACCTGGCAAATGAAAAGGCAAAGGAGAAAGCAACAAATAATAGGTGCAAAGAATTAGAGAAAAGGATAAAAAATTCATCCTCTAAAGAAGCAATTGGACAGAAAGAACATATGGAGGCGGAACTGAAAATTGTGAGGGAAAAATTGGAAGAGAGCAAAAAAAATCTTGAGGATGAAAGAGTGTCTTCAAAAAATTTATACAAAAGCGTGGAGAGTGTGGCAGAAGTAAACAATAACTTAAAGAAAGAATTGGAGGATGAGAGGGTAAAAGCAAAACAATGGGAAGAGAAAGAAAACCAATGGGAAGATGATGCGGAGAAAATAAAATAAAAAGTGTGAACACCATTTGTCAGAATTGAGAGAAAAGGTAAAGAAGGAAACTAATACAATTAAAAATTACAAAAATAGCTTGAATGACCAAATGAAAAATACAGTCAAGCAAATAAAAAGAGACCTTTGGGGGAAAATAAAGGTGGCTGGTGATAAGTTGTGTGATTGGTTTGAATTGAATGAAAGTATTAGAGATTTTTTTGGGAAGCTCAAAGAGCACATTGAGAAGAACAAACAAATTTGTTAGAGAGAGAAAACAGAAAAATAGATTTTGCATCAAATCAACACAACCAATGACAGGCATTTGGAAAGCAAGGGAATTCATGACCACATTCGTGCATCAATAAACACAAACTTTGTCTTTTAAAAATGTCATAAACTAAAGGAAGTAGAGGAAACTCTTTCCTTATTTGAGAGAAATCTCACCAAGATGAATCAAACAACAACCGAAATGATAGGTTATGGTTCGCAGAGTCCTAGTCCTAGTAACTCATTAACAAATTTTGTTGGAAGAGAAGCTTACAAAAAAAGGTTGGAGAACACAATGATGACTAAGTTAGGCAAGCTTCCTCAGGACACAACTCATGAAGGCATTGCAAAGTGCATCAAACCATTGAAAAATTTGAATGCAATATTTGAAGGATCATTTCTTTCAAGTCACTCTAAAAAGTATGGATGGCTGACGAGGTTTCAGGTAATTTACTATAACTTGACAATTTTTGACCTTCCAAATGATGCATAATAGAAAAAACTAAACAAATTTGCAGAATCATCTCATCAAAAATAGTATGTGAGATTACTTTTATTTTCAATCATCTCTATATTATTTATCTATTGGCTTCAATTGAGTTAAAAGTAACAAGTTTGAACTTTGTTTTTTTAACAGGATCAATGTAGCAGATGTTATAATGTTATTTCTCAATGGTAATTTACTAAACTGGCCTGTCAAATGCAGAAATGTATAGTTGTAGAGATGTTGTACTGGTCTTGACTCTTATTGATTTTGATTTTGAGACTTCACATTAGGCAAATCGACCTGAAGCTATTATTTCTCCCTTGTTTCTATAAAAGGGAATTCAGGATCATTTGCTAAGGGTAATTAAATTGATATTGGGTATTGAATCTTGAGTCATAATTCATTGTCAATTCACTTTTGCTAATAGAATCACATGGAGTTGTGTTCGACTTCTTACTACTATTAACGAATGAATTGTTACATTGTGTCATATTTTTAAATAAATTAGTGAGAATCTCTAATTCTATTTCAAAGAATTGTATCATATGAATTGTTATGTTTTCAAAAAAAAAAAAAAAAATCTTTAAGAATTGTACCATATGAGCTGAATAATGCAAATGAAAACCATTATTAATTGTAGAATAAATGACATTATCAACCACATTCATGTTTTTGACATTGGAATATGATATTATGGATGATTGATGATGAGATACAGAAACTGACAATAGACTAAAGAAAATAGTTTAATAAATACCTAGGACCTGCTACTTCTAAAAAGGTTTAAGTTGCCACATCATATCATTATCGGGATCCCTGGATTCATCGCCATCAATTTCATAGCTTCCTTGGTTCTTCGATATGTTTTCTTCACTTTGCATACCTCCGCTCAACTCAAGTTCAATGCTAGCATTACCAGTACCAGTACATGAGTCAATGACAGTCACATCAATGTCTCTAGCACTCCCAGTTTGGTTTGAAATGTTTCCCAGCCCTCTTCTCTGACTTGCTCATTCCCATCCACTATTTACTAACCAATGACTATTAGGATAGTTACGAACTTTCAGAAAGTGTAATAAAGCACTCAATGATGGGTAGTCTATTATAGGACGCCCTCTGCTCAAAATATTAAAGACAACACTTAAATGAACAAATTTTCCCATTAGTTCTACTTCCAATGCTTTTCCAAAACAAGCTTCAATAGAGCCTTTAACTTGAGAAGGCTTCGTCTGTATATTCTGTTGAAATTCATATAATTCTACATTCCTGACATGCAGAGATTCATCCTTTCTTTTCCATCTTATCACTGATTTTTCAACTCCATCTATGGTTTTCTTTTCGTAAACTTTACCCATATGCTTCTCTATGGTGTCAGTTTTTAACTACAACCTCTTTTCCTTCTTATTTATCTTGGTGTGAATCTTACATCTGTATTTTAATGGAGGTTGACCTTCAATTGGATTGTGCATTGGTTCAATGAATGGATACTTTGACAGCCACTCTATTTGAAAATTCCTCGACAACTCCCAGTTCTGATCATTTTTTTATTCCCTATCCTTCTTTGAATTTTTTTTCATTCTCTTTTTCCCTGCACCATCATCATCTCTGACATTCTTAGTCTCATCCAAGTCAATTATATCATTATGGATATTCTAGGTATTTAAGTAAAAATATTCTTCAATTTCACCGTGATCTGAGATATGAGGTTCGCCTACTTCAATATGTCATGTAGTTTCAGGTTGTAAATATTCAAAATCTACTTGTGATGAAGCAGCTTCCTAATTTTGGACAGAAACATTTCCAATGCCATGACCAAAGTATGATGATAAAGTTCGACATTTTGTAGGCCTCTCTTGGCTTTCCCCACTTGCAGGAGCCTTACCCTAATTCTTTTTTGATATCTCCAACGACTTCCAGTGCAAAAAAAAATGTTAAATTATTGAAGAAGTGACAATAGACTATAATATATAAATATTATTCTAGATTCATTGGCCCTAAAATCATGTCTGAGGTCTCCCTGGTCACCATTATTTGCTAATTGGTTACCACTAAATAATAATGAACTCAAAACTACAGAGTCGAGAATAAGTATCACTTACCTTTTCCTCAAATTAAATTGTAGTCATGACTCGCCAATGCAGTATGCAGTTGCACTCAACAGTCTGAAACTTTGCTATCGATCAAATATTTTTATACAAATCCATATTTGGCGAATTCGACGGGAGGTATTAGGTATACAAATTTTAGGTGAATCCCACATAATTTTAACACGTCTTTTGTTATTTCCAAGGCGATTATGGGTTGTCCAATACCTTCGCATGATTAATAAAGTTGGTAAAGTTACGTCGATTAGAGACACTCGTCCATAAAATACCAGGAAAATTTGGGGCTGCCTATAAATATATATGTATAAAACGATTGGCGAATATAGGTCGTCGATTTGTGGTCTCTTAGAAATTATAGGAAAATTTTTAAAATTTGCGGGGACCAAAATTTATATTCCAATGGCGATAATGTGTAAGAAATGGAAAAATTAAATAAACCGATGGGCGATGAGCCCAGGCTTTGGACCCAATATTAATAAATGTCAGGCGATAGGGTCGATCCAATATATGAAAAATATTTGCCATTTCTCGGGTCGCCGACATGGGACATTTTTCAAATGGTGAATAATCGCCACTAAAGTTTTTCGCTGCTAGCCATACCCCTAATTATTATTGTAATCCCAACTCTAACAATAATTATAATCTTAACTCTAACTAAAAATCTAATCCTTATCTTACTAGGTAATTATAATTATAATCCTAACCCTAATATAAATCCTATCACAAATCCTAACCATAAACATAATTGTAATTATTATTCTAACTCTAATCATAACATAACTATAATCATTCTAACCATAATTGTAGCATAACCATGGTTATCATTCTAACCATAACTGTAACAATAATGTGAACCTAACCTTAAACATGATGAAAATGTTAATCGTAACCATAATCCCAACCCTAACCCTAAACCTTAATCCTAAAACATAACCATTATTATCATTCTAACCCTAACCATAATTATAATTATAACTCAAAGGCTAACCCTAACCCTTACACTTACCCTAACCCTTATAATGATGTAAACCTTGACCCTAACCATATTCCTAATCCTAACCCTAAGCCCTAACACTGACTATAATCCTAACCATAATGCTTACGTTAACCATCATTCTAAAAATTATCTCTTAACATATCTTGACCCTAATCCTTTCCCTAAACCTATCCATGATTTAAATTATAATCCTAACCATATAACCCTAACCATAATTTTAACCTAACCCAGATAATAACCCTATCTCAAACCCTAGTCATAAACATAACCATAATTATAACATAATTATAATTATCAAACTAACCATAACCCTAACAATGATCGTAACCATAATCCCAATTCTAAACCTGAAACCCCAATCCTAAACACTAAACCCTAACCCTAACCATATTATTAACCCTTAACAAGCCCATAACCCAAACAATAAATCCTAACGATTGGTGTATTCTACTTCGACTGTATCTATGTATCTATGTACCTATCCAAATAAGGTTTTCTATAGACTATGGCACTGGTCCACTGCCAATGACCTAGTAGGTTTCTAGTTTTACTCTACCATGTAATTTTCCAAGTTCATTTTAATTTGCAAAAAATGATTCTTAGAATTCTCTCCGATTACAATATTTTAATTAGTTTATTTATCTATGTATTAGACATTTAAGTATGCTTAAGTAGAAATAAGGAAGCGATGGATTAGTACTTCCATTTTTAAATCTGAGATTCTAAATTTTTAAAATGATTAAGTTTCTTTATCAGTCCAGAGACAAAGCAAGTTTATATTTTTAACATTAAAAGAGTTTTATTATTATTTTTAAAATGGAGGGTTTCCATAGTTCGTTGTCATATCGATGTGTGATAATGTAATTTCGATTATAATACAAATAGAAATAATTGAATTCAATTCAATGTTAAAGTCTAAGTTAAACAATACTCAAAATAGAATTAATTGTTAAATATTTAATTTAATTATAATTTAATAAATTTAAAGACAGTGACTGTCAACTATTGGATGAGGACAGATCGATGACGTACGATGAATTTCAAGCCGAAAGGGAAAAGAGACCCTATTTTTTGCAAACCTACTGTGAAAACAAGGCACGTGTCATGAATTAACCCTCAACTAAGTATAATTAAAATCTAAATTGGACTAAACTGTAAAACTAAACATTTAATAAATGTAATAACTAATAAGCTAAAGTTGTAATTTCAAACGATTAAGTGACACGTGTCCTAGTGACATTAGATGGCAAGCCAAAATTTAATGGGACCTATGACGGCACGTGTCATGAATTAACCCTCAACTAAGTATAATTAAAATCTAAATTGGACTAAACAATAAAACTAAACATTTAATAAATGTAATAACTAATAAGTTGAAGTTGTAATTTCAAATGATTAAGTGACATGTGTCCTAGTGACAGTAGATGACAAGCCAAAAGTTAATGGGACCCGGAACAATGCGACACATGATAGTGACTGCCATCGACCATTGGATGAGCACAGATCAACGACGTGCAGTGTATTTCAGGTTGAAAGAGAAAAGAAACCCCATTTTTGCAAACCTATTCCAGAATCATGACACATGTACACTCACAGAATCGGTGTCATTTAATGACAAGTACGACATGTGAGGTGACTAGGTGACTACAAGTCTATGAGTCTACGCATGACGTATTGTACTACTAACAAGTGACAAGCCAAAAGTAGATGGGACCCGTGACACATAATAGTAATTTCTATGACCGTTGGATGAGAAATTTATCAACGACCCAAGGTATATTTTTGGCCTATTTGGTGAACAAACACTTCTTATTGCAAATGTCTCCCAGAAACATGGCACGTGTCATGAATTAACACTCAGCTAAGTTTAATTAAAATCAAAATTGGAGTAAAATACTAGCTTAACATTTAATAAAAAATAAGCTCAATTTGACCTCTGATATTTGTAATGTCAAACAATTAAGTGACATATGTCCTAGTGACATCAGATATCTGGAGAAGCAATAAAAGTTAACATGAGTGAGGAGTCGACTCAGTACTCATGATTGTACCATTTTAACCTAAGTTTTTATATTTTTAGTTCTTACTAGTATATTGTATTGGGGATTCATAAAGGGGTTACAGCTTCTAGGTTGAGGATTGAGGAATGCAACAAAGTCTCTCAGCTCTCTTCCCACTCACAGTTTGCACAAATTGAATTTTCGGGTAAAATTCTGAACACCCACGTCCCGCCCTTTAAATTTTTCAAATCTAGTGGTTTACTGTTTAGATTGTAGTTGTAGAAATAGGGTTGAATTTTTAAACACGCTAGTAAATTGTAGTTGTCACCCATGTAGAATTATTTGAATTTTCCTACAAGTAAATAGTAATACCAATATACCACGATCCATGATGGGAAAAACAAATACCAATACTACGAGTAAAAGGCAAAGAAAGGAAACAGAGATAATAGACTTCCACAAACTGGTTAAAAAACCAGGTTTCACTGATGAATTCCATGATATTTTTTATCCCGTTATCCATGGAAATAAGGGAATCATGGAAATTAGATTTGCAATTGAAAATAAGTGGAAAGATCCAATGAAGAATTCAAATGTTTTCCATTTAACAACATGGTAAATGCAAAGACAAATAAAATTGCACCGTGGTTTGTTGGGTCAGCACGCATGGCATTACCTCAAGTATTCTCTTGTCTAGAAATTGTCATGCTTTGTGCCAAAAATTATGATGAAAATAGAAAAGAAATTGTCAATAAAAATACTCAGGAGGTAATTTTTTCGATAACCGAGACTGAATTTGCTAGTCTGTTGGACCTAGGGTTTGAAGCACAAAACTCAAACGTGCACATTGACCTGGGAAAGCTGGAAGAGAATTATGAAAAAATAGATGCAATAAAGAAAGATTCATATATTAGAAGAAAACCAAGAAGTTCTAGTCTGGATCCAGATCATAAACCTCCTTATGATTATGATATTTTGTACAATGGGTTCAGGATAGTATTTCCTTGCTATAATTTTGTTTGGGATTGGATAGTAACAAAGAAGTGGGTGCCAGCATTCTTGAAATGATTTTTCATATTCATTGTGAAAAAAAACCAGTAAATATAATTTTATTGAGCACAATGTTCATTGCATGCAAGAGTAATTACTAATGATTAAAAGAGGTTCATAGAAGACATTTAGGGTCACAACCTTCTTGTGTTATCATCTTTTAGCAAAGCATCGTGCAATATTTCAGACAAACAAGCTTCAAAGTTAGGTCCAAAATGCAATATATGAATGGAAACCCGAGATAAGGATGAGTGATAACAGAGGGAACTATAACAATTTTGTAGATTTCTTTTTGGAACTATTGTATCATAAAATTATAGGCACTCTGTTGCCTAGATTTCCCCTATCTTGTAGAGATTGCATTCAACTCAAAAGTCAAATTCAATTGGCTGACTAGTACTTCATGGAAGACTACACTGTCTTAAGGTTTTACCGCACAGTGGTAGAACCCTAAAAACTTCCAATACATGTTACAAAGAGGGTATTTGCATTGGAATATGTTTGAAAGATGGAGAGCAGTACTCTTTAATGGTCAACAAAACAAAATGATATTTCCTTCCTTGCCTTTCTCATTGGGAGGGTTCACATTTGAGAGAAGAGGATTCAAAGTGGCAGAGGCTTTTTTCAATTTTTTTCTTCGATGTCTACAGTCACTGACAGTATGATCCACTAAACATAATTGGAACAAAGCTTAGAAAAAATGATAGCTCCGCAAGCAAATGTCAACGTGATAGTATACCATTGATAGAAAATTTTAAAAACATGGAATCCTGGGACAAGGTAAAAATAGAGATGGAAAAATGTGCCACTGAAAATAATATATCAATACAAGAATTGTCATCACAAATTATGGCATTGCACCAAAAAAAAGGAAAAGTGCAGCATAGGACATCCTACAATTTCTACCAACAAGCTGCTCAACCATCTACAAAAGGTATTTCAAAAAAACTAGCGCTTCAAGGTAAAGATGATTATTGGGTTGCAACCAAAGTTACTATTTTTAGGAATTGAGGAAGAATATCAGTGATCCTAAGACTGCTGCAAATCTTTATGATGTGGACAAGGATGAAATATTTAGTGATTTGTGGAATGTGGAGCATTCTTCTCAAGCATATCACAATGATTATAACTAGGATGAGCTGGATTTTGTGAATCCCATATCAACTGATGTATATTAAATAACAATTGCTACTAGATTCGATGCGTCCACAAAAGAAAAATATGAAAAAGGGGTAGAGATTGTAGAAAAAATGGGTTTTCCGTGTAGGGGTGATCTGGCTCCCACGGGAGAAGGGAATTGGTATCCAATTGCCACACCTGCTCCACCAAAATGTGGCAGGACACTAGTAATTGGAGGTTCATCAGAAAAAGGTACTACTCAGTCTCATACCCTTGCACCTTCATTTGTTCTAGCTTCCATTCCAGTTCCGCCTTTGCCACTCCCACTGGTGGAGATGGCATGGTTAGTACTAGTGGTCTGAAAAGGACATTGCAACTGGGCATTACATCAGTGGATCCCAGAGATCAAGGCAATGTAAAGAAGAAAAAGGTTATGACAACAATGCCAATGGTGTCTTGGAGTGTGTGTCCAACAATTTCCACACCTTTAGGACAAAACCCTCCGAACACTAACAATCCAAAAACTCCACTTTTAATGGGTCAAGGTGTTATTGTTACTAATGCTCATGGTGCAATTGTTATAACCACAAGTGGAAGCTCGTACATCGTTGCAAGTTCTATTTCACCTTTCAAACATTCAATTGTGTTAGAAAACCCTAATTTTTGTTACAATGATTTTGTAACTAACTTTGAGAAAACAAAAAAGAGGAATAGACAAAATATTAAGACATTGAAGAGGGATGCAGTTGTTGCAGTTCATGATGCAGAACCTACATCGAATAGGTTATTTCCCACATATGACCCAAACAAAGAAATGATGGAGTTTATGGTTGTTATGTCCCCGACTAGAGATAACAATTCAATAGAGAGTCAAATAGATCCATCTAAAATTCAAGTTAGCACCCTCCAAATGGATTTATCCAAAATTAAAAATGAGGACAAGATAAATGTGTCGAAAATGACCAAATAAGTGGTCTACAGTTTAGTGATGAAGTTGGAGAGAGAGAATGGAAAGCTTCAGTGAAGAATATAAAAGTTACAGGCAGACTTGGAAAATGAAAAGGCAAAGGAGAAACAAGCAGATAACAGGTGCTAAAAATTAGAGAAAAGGATAAAAAAATTCATCCTCTAAAGAAGCAATTGGACAGAAAGAACATATGGAGGCAGAACTAAAAATTGTGAGGGAAAATTTGGAAGAGAGCAATAAAAATCTTGAGGATGAAAGACCCTCTTCATTAAATTTATACAAAAGCGTGGAGAGTGTGGCACAAGTAAACAATAACTTAAAGAAAGAATTGGAGGATGAGAGGGTAAAATCAAAATAGTGGGAAGAGAAAGAAAACCAGTGGGAAGATAAAGCGGAGAAAATAAAAAAATAGTGTGAACACCATTTGTCAGAATTGAGAGAAGAGGTAAAGAAGGCAAATAATACAATCAAAACTTACGAAAACAGCTTGAATGACCAAATGAAAAATACAGTCAAGCAAATAAAAAGAGATCTTTGGGGAAAAATAAATGTGACTGGTGATTGGTTCGAATTGAATGAAAGTCTTAGAGATGTTTTTGGGAAGCTCAAAGAGCACATTGAGAAGAACAAAAAAAATTGTCAGAGAGAGAAAACTGCAAAATAGATTTTGCATCAAATCAACACAACCAATGACAGGCATTTGGAAAGCAAGGGAATTCATGACCGTGTTCGTGCATCAATAAACACAAACTTTGTATTTCAAAAATGTCATAAACTAAAGGAAGTAGAGGAAACTCTTGCCTTATTTGAGAGAAAGCTTGCCAAGATGAATCAAACAACAACCAAAATGATAGGTTATGGTTCACCGAGTCCTGGTCCTAGTAACTCATTAACAAATTTTGTTGGAAGAGAAGCTTACAAAAAATTGTTGGAGGACACAATGATGACTAATTTAGGCAAGATTCCTTAGGACACAACTCATGAAGGCATTGCAAAGTGCATCAAACCATTGAAAATTTTGAATGTAGTATTGGAAAGATCATTGCTTTCAAGTCACTCTAACAATTATGGATGGCTGACGAGGTTTCAGGTCATTTACTATAACTTGACAAATTTTGACCTTCCAAACGATGCATAATAGAAAAAAACTAAACAAATGTGCAGAATCATCTCATCAAAAATAGTATGTGAAAGTACTTTTAGTTTCAATCATCTCTATATTATTTATCTATTGGCTTCAATTGAGTTAAAAGTAACAAGTTTGAACTTTGTTTTTTTAACAGGATCAATGTAGCAGATGTTATAATGCTATTTCTCAATGGTAATTTACTAAACCGACCTGTCAAATGTAGAAATGTACAATTGTAGAGATGTTGTACTGGTATTGACTCTTACTGATTTTGAATTTGAGACTTCACATTAGGCAAATTGACCTGAAGCTATTGTTGCTCCCTTGTTTCTATAAAAGGGAATTCGGGGTAATTTGCTAAGGGTAATTAAATTAATATTTGGTATTGACTCGTGAGTCATAATTCATTGTCAATTAACTTTTGCAAATAGAATCACACAGAGTTGTGTTCTACTTCTTACTACTATTAACGAATGAATTGTTACATTGTGTCATATTTTTAAATAAATTAATGAGAATCTCTAATTCTATTTCTAAGAATTGTATCCTATGAATTGCTATGTTTTCAAAAAAAAATCTTTAAGAATTATACCATATGAGCTGAATAATGCAAATAAAAACCATTATTAATTGTAGAATTAATGGCATTATCAACCACATTCATGTTTTTGACATTGGAATATGATATTATGCATGTTTGATGATGAGATACAAAAACTGACAATAGACTAAAGCACAAAGTTTAATAAATACCTAGGACCTGCTACTTCTAAAAAGGTTCAAGTTTCCACATCATATCATTATTGGGATCCTTGGATTCATCGCCAAAAGCTTCATAGCTTCCTTGGTTCTCCGATATGTTTTCTTCACTCTGCATACCTCCGCTTAACTCAAGTTCAATGCTAGCATAACCAGTACCAGTACATGAGTCAATGACAGTCACATCAATGTCTCTAGCACTCCCAGTTTGGTTTGAAATGTTGCCCATCCCTCTTCTCTGACTTGCCCATTCCCATCCATTATTTACTGACATATGACTATTAGGATAGTTACGAACTTTTAGAAAGTGTAATAAAGCACTCAATGATGGGTAGTCTGTTATAGGATGCCCTCTGCTCAAAATATTAAAGACAACACTTAACTAAACAACTTTTCCCATTAGTTCTACTTCCAATGCTTTTCCAAAACAAGCTTTAATAGAACCTTTAACTTGAGTAGGATTCGTCTGTATATTCTATTGAAATTCATATAATTCTACATTCCTAACATGCAAAGATTCATCCTTTCTTTTCCATCTTATCACTGATTTTTCAACTCTATCTATTGTTTTCTTTTTGTGAACTTTACCCATATGCTTCTCTACGGTGTCAGTTTTTAACTACAACAACTTTTCCTTCTTATTTATCTTGGTGCGAATCTTACGTCTGCATTCTACCATAGGCTGAACCTCAATTGGATTGTCCACTGGTTCAATGAATGGATACTTTGACACCCACTCTATTTGAAAATTCCTCGATAACTCCCACTTCCGGTCATTTTTTGATTCCCTATCCTTCTTTGAATTTTCTTTTCTTTTCTTTTTCCCTGCACCATCATCATCTCTAACATTCTCAGTCTCATCCAAGTCGATTATATCATCATGGCTATTATAGGTATTTAACTGAAAATATTCTTCAAGTTCACCGTGATCTGAGATTTTAGGTTCGCCTACTTCAGTATGTCTTCTAGTTTCATGTTGTGAATCTTCAAAATCTACTTGTGATGAAGCAACTTCCTGATTTTGGATAGAAATATTTCCAACACCATGACCAAAGTACTATGATAAGGTTATGAATTTTTCTGGCCTCTCTTGGCTTTCACCACTTTCAAGATCCTTACCCTTATTCATTTTCGACATCTCCATTCTCCAACGACTTCCAATGCAAAAAAAATGTTATATTTTTGAAGAAGTGACAATAGACTATAATATATAAATATTACTATAGACTCATTGGCCCTAAAATCATGTCTGAGGTCACCCTGGTCACTACTATTCGCTAATTGGTTACCACTAAATAATAATGAACTCAAAACTATAGAGTCGAGAATAAGTATCACTTACCTTTGCCACAAATTAAATTGTAGTCGTGACTCGCCAATGCAGTATGCAGTTGCACTCAACAGTCTGAAACTTCGCTATCAATCAATTTTTTTTATACCAATCCTTATTTGGCAAATTCGATGGGAGGTATTAGGTATATAAATATTTGGTGAATCCCATGTAATTATAACACGTCTTTTGATATTTCCAAGGTGATTATGGGTCGTCCAATACCTTCGCACGATTAATAAAGTTGGTGAAATTACGTTGATTAGAGACACGCGTTTGTAAAATGCCAAGAAAATTTGGGGCCTTCTATAAATATGTGTATAAAATGATTGGCGAATATAGCTCGTTGATTTGCGGTCGCTTAGAAATTATAGGTGAATTTTTTAAATTTACGGGGACCAAAATTTATATTCCATTGGTGATAATGTGTAAGAAATGGAAAAATTAAATAAACCGATGGGTGATGGACCCAGGCTTTGGACCCAATATTAATAAATGTTGGGTGATAGGGTCAATCCAATACATGAAAAATATTCGCCATTTCTCGGGTCGCCGACATGGGACATTTTCCAAATGGTGAATAATCGCCACTAAACATTTTCACTGCTAGTCATACCCCTAATTATTATTGTAATCCCAACTCTAACAATAATTATAATATTAACTCTAATCCTAATCTTACTAGGTAATTATAATTATAATCCTAACCCTAATATAAATCCTATCATAAATCCTAACCGTAACCATAATTATAATTATTATTCTAACTCTAATCATAGCATAACTATAATCATTCTAACCATAATTGTAGCATAGCCATAGTTATCATTCTAACCATAACTATAACAATAATGTAAACCTAACCTTAAACATGATGAAAATGTTAATCGTAACCATAATCCCAACCCTAACCTTAAACCCTAATCCTAAAATATAACCATAATTATCATTCTAACCCTAACCATAATTATAATTATAACTCAAAGGCTAACCCTAACCCTTACACTTACCCTAACCCTTATAATGATGTAAACCTTGACCCTAACCATATTCCTAATCCTAACCCTAAACCCTAACACTGACTATAATCCTAATCATAATTCTTACGGTAACCATCATTCTAAAAATTATCTCTAAACATATCTTGACCCTAATCCTTACCCTAAACCTATCCATGATTTAAATTATAATCCTAACCATATAACCCTAATCATAACCCTAACCATAATTTTAACCCTAACCCAGATAATAACCCTATCTCAAACCCTAGTCATAAACATAACCATAATTATAATTATCAAACTAACCATAACCCTAACAATGATCATAACCATAATCCCAATGCTAAACCCTAAACCATAATCCTAAACACTAAACCCTAACCCTAACCATACTCTTAATCCTTAACAAGACCATAACCCAAACAATAATTCCTAACCCTAATAATAATCTTAATCCATAACCCTAAACCTAATTATAGCCCTAATCAAAATCCTAACCCTAACCATACTACTAAGCATGATGTAATCCCTTACCCTAACAATAATCCTAACCATAATTGTAACTCTAGCTCTAATCCTAACCCTAAGACTAAACCCTAACCCTATTCAAAACTCTAGCCCTAACCATAATAGTAACCATGATGCAAATCCTTACCCTAACATTAAATCTTAACCTAACCCTAGCCTTAACCCTAGAAACTTTATGAAAGCCTTAAACCTAAACATTATTTTAACCATAATCCTACACCCTAACCCTAACCATACTCATAACTCTAACCTTAATCATGATCCTAGCCTTGACCCCAACCATAACCCTAACCTTAACTGTAGTGTAAACCCTAACCCTAAAAAATTTAAATTGTAAACCTAAACCATACCCTTGACCATAATCTTAACCCTAACCCTAATCGTAACCATTATGTAAACCCTTAATATAATGATTAATCCAATCTTAACCCTAAACCATAACCATAATCCTAACATAACTATGACCCTAACCATGTTGTAAAGCTTAACTTCAACACTAAACCCTAAATGTAAACTTTATTCTAATCCTCACACTAACCTTAACTCTAACAAAACCCTAATCCTAAACGTAATCATAATTCCAACCATAACCCTAACCATAAATTTAATCCTCACCCTAACCATACCACAAACCCTAATGTTAACCCTAACCCTAGCCATGATGTAAACCTTAACCTTAACAATAATGACAAACCTAACCCTAAACCATAACTCTAACCAAAATTCTAACCCTAACCATAATCATAATTCTAACCCTCACCCTAATCATACTCTAAACATTAACCATAATCCTAACCCTAGCCATCATGTAAACCCTAACCATAATAAAAAAATATTACATTAAACCCTAATTTTAACCCTAATTCAAGCCCTAACCATGATGTAAACCCTAATTTTAACCATAATCCTAACCCTAAACCCTAGCCATGACCATAATCATAACTCTAACTCTATCAATAATTTAAACCCTAACCTTACTATGATGTAAACATAACCCTAACCATAACCAAAACTCTAAACCTAGTCCTAACCCTAACCCTAAACTTGAACCTAACTCTAAGGTTAACCATGATTTCAACCCTATCCCTAACCAAAATTTGAACTATAACCATCAACACTAACTCTAACCATAATCTCACCCATAACCCTAAACTCTAACCATGATATGAACCCTAATCATGACCATACTTCTAACCATAACCCTAACCTTAACCATAATCTTACCTCTAGCCCTATTCATAATCAAAAACCTAACTTTAACCATTATCCTATCCCTAACCCCAACCATAATCATGTCCCTCGCCCCAACCATGTTCCAAACCCTAATCCTAACCAAAATTTAAATTGTAACCCCTTATCCCTAAACCCTAACTCTAGAACCATTGCCCTAACCATACCTCAATCCCTAACCATAACCATGAAGTAAGCCCTAACCCTATATATAATCTAATACCTAACCCTTAAACCCTACCCCTAACTTGGGAATACTGTAGGATTTGAGACAGACAAATCCATAGTTCGCTAAGAACACCTACATGCAAATGACCTGTTACAGGAGAGAAGTTGAAGAGACAAAAAGAAGAGCTTGGAAATACTCAAGAATAGAGAGAAAAATTATATTCCAAGATAATGAACAAATAATTACAAGTTTGACCTTAAAAGGTGAATGAAACCTTAAAGCAGGGAAAGGTTAGGTTGCAGATTAATAATTAATATAAATATTAATTATAATGCACCTAAGAGATAGCTTAAGAAAATAGAGTAATAAACAACTTAATTAATTAAACCGATGTGATCTAATTAATAAGTGTAAAATATAATTACTCTAACACCCCCCCTTAAGAGAAGCTCAGGAGGTAAGCTAACCTAGCACAGCTATGAAAGTAGGAAATGGGTCCCGACAATAAGGCCTGACCAGGTACCCAATACAAGGAAATCTTTGTAAACTGGAGACAAAGGAGAAAACTCAGTGGGAAAAACCCCTCTCCAAAAAGAGATAGAACAAACATGCTGAAAAAACATGAAGGAAGGCCTCAAGAAGACCCCCCAAGGACAACTTCTGTCACCCCAAGCATAGAACGCAACTGAAGATAGTGCGGAGATGCAAAAGGTTTAGTGAAGATGTCAGCAACCTATGCGTTAGTGGAAATGTACTCCAAAGTGACAACACCATCCTAAATATGCTAACAGGTGAAATGCATATGAAGCTCAATGTGTTTAGTGCGCTGATGCTCCACCAGGTTGCGGGAAATGTGAATAGCACTCTAATTATCGCACCACAGAACAGTGGGATGATCAGGAGGAAAACCAAACTCAGTCATCAACTGCTGAAGCCATAAAATCTCCTGACTATCATGCACTACAGCTGTGTGCATAAATGTTGTCACACTTCTATGAATCATTTCATTCAAGGTTGCTCAAGAATGAGGCCTCAAATATCGATTCATAGCTCTCTAGTCATGGAAGTGTAAAAATATAAAATGAAGGCCCTCAGATTGACCTAGTTGTGTCTATTACAAATACACCATGAAATGAGAGATTCAAATGCATAAAAATGAGATCTAATCTATATGATTGCAATGCATATTAGTCTATGAAAGGAAATATGAATGCAAATCTAATCTATGGAAATAAACATGATTCTAATCTATATGAGGAGTCATGAATGCAAGAAGAATGAGACAAGAAGAGAGAAGTTGCAATATCCAAGCTCAAATGCTCAAATCCTCCTCCAAAATTGCTCTCCAAACCTGCAACATAACAATACTAAAAATTCTAATAATAATGTGGAGAGGTCTCCTTTTAAAGGAAAGTGAACGATTGAGATTAAGAGGCAAAAATCAAAGGCTATGATTAAGAGGCAAAAACCCACCACTTAGAAAGATGTGAGGAAAAATGAATTTTTATTTAATTTTTAATTTAATTCATTCCTTTTTCAACAAATAAAGTTCTTTAAGTGGGGATTTTTATTTATTTAATTAAAAGAGAGGTTTTCTTTCAATTAAATAAATTAGAAGAATTTTATTTAATTAAATGGGAGGAATTGAATTTAAT
>MU216986.1:726727-760803 GCA_018584345.1 Thuja plicata | reverse complement strand
CAATTTGATCAAGGAAATTGATTTGAATTGAAAATGTTTCAAAGCATTGATTCAGAAATTTGATAAAATGATAAAATAATAAATGGGGCCCAAAGTCTAGGCGACCATTTTAGGGTGCATACAGCAGCTCTTTACTCAACCTATGTAGATGAAAGTGTGTGAGCATTCTGCTTCCTACACGACCATGTGATAGGACCAGAGCCAAGACAAAAAAAAAAAAAGCCAGAAGTAGAATTTTGATCATCAACATCACCAGCCCAATCTGAGTCAGTGAAGCCAATGATGTGAGGAGCCCCTGATGTGTAATGAATGCCATACAAAATAGTGCCCTGAATGTATCTCAAAATATGCTTGGCAGCTTGCCAATGACTTTCATGAGGCTCATGTGAAAACTAAGAGACAAGACCAACTACAAAGGAGAGATCACGACGAGTGTGTGTTAGGTACAACAAACTGCCAAGCAACTGTCGATACAATGTAGGATACAGTGAAGGAAAAGTGCAAGAGGTAGACAAGGTAACACCCGACTGAAAAGGTGTGGGAGCAGGCTTGCAAGCAAGCATGTCAAAGTGCCAAAGCATGTCAAGAGCATATTTCTACTGGTAAATGAAGATCCCAGCAGAGGACTGAACAATCTACAGACCAAGAAAGTAGTGTAACAGACCAAGATCAGTCATCTCAAATTGCTCCATCAATGCGTGCTAAACATCCTGAATCATAGAAGATGAGCTACTTGTGATAAGAAGATCATAAACATATAGCACAAGGATCAAAACCTCATCCTCAAGATGTTGAATGTAGACTGTAGGATCGGAATGGAAGCATGTGAAGCCTGTGGAAAGAATAAAAGAGTCCATCTTCTCATACCAAGCCTGAGGGGCTTGTTTGATACCATACAAAGAACGTCAAAGTCTGCAAACCAAGGAGGAATCCTGCATAAATCCCTGAGGCTTCTCCATGTAAATCTCCTCAATAAGATCACCGTGCAAGAATGCACTCTTCACATCCATCTGAAAAATAGGCCATCCCTGAGAAGCTGCGAGGGATAAGACAAGGCGAATAGAGTTCATCTTGGTGACAAGGGCAAATGTCTCAGTGTAATCAATACCCTCAACCTGTGAAAAACCCTTTGCAACAAGATGTGCCTTGTACTTATCTATAGAACCATCAACATCATACTTAGTAAAATACAATCACTTGCATCGCACTAACTTTCTTCCCTTAGGAAGAGAACAAATATCCCAAGTATGATTCTTCATCAAAGAAGAATACTCCTCCATAGCACTGTCCCACTCAGAATGTCATGTCGTTGCTGAAAAAGTCTGAGGATCACCACAAATAGCATGACTCAGAAGGCTAGAACCCGCAATATGAGACCGGGTGCGACGGGAAGATGAAGGATCACCTGCTAGAGATCTTGCAGCCTCAACTGTAACACGAGACCATCTAGGCATCTGTGGAGGATCCTGTGGCGGAGGTAAATGGGGATCACCAAGATCATCATCCTCATCATCCTGAAAAGAATCTGGAAGAGATGAGGGAGTAGTGGTAAGTGAAGTAGACTCTGGAAGCAGTGTATCTACTGCAGGAAGGCACTCATCAAACTGGACATCCCGTCGAAACAGGACCTCTCTGGAATCAGGATCAAACAACCTGTACGCCTTAACATCCTCATAGTAGCCAACAAAAATGAGGTGTCGGCTCTTCTGCTCCATTTCTCTCCTCTGAGCATCAGGTATAAATGCCCATGCTTCACTACCAAAAACTCAGAATGAAGATACATCAGGCTTGACATGAGACCAAGCCTCCTCAAGAGTCATATGTCGAACTACCTTGTGGGGCATCTGATTTTGAATATAGTTGGCACAACTGACTACCTCTGCACAAAAGGATGAATCCATGGACCTTGACTGAATCATACAATTAGCCATCTCTCAAAGTGTTATGTTCTTTCTCTCAACCACACCATTCTGTTGAGGGGTGTAGGGAACTGAAAACTGATGTTGTAGACCATGTTCAGAGAAAAAATCCCTGAAAGCTTGGTTCACATACTCCCCCCATTATTTGTGTGTATCCTCCGAATAGAAAGACCAGATTGCTTCTCCACAAATGTCTTAAAGACTCAAAATGAATCAAAGAAATTAGACTTGTACTTAAGAAAGTACACCCATGTGCGCCTGGAGAAGTCATCAATGAAAGTAAGCACATATCTGGCACCAGAAAAAGGTAGGAAATGACATGAGCTCACTATGAATCAACTCCAGTGGTGCCAAAGCATGAGTAGCACGTCCCTGAGGAAAAGGATCCCTATTTTGTTTGCCAAGAACACAACCCTGACAAACACCATCAGTGCAAGAAATCTGAGGAAGCCCAAGAACAAGTGCCTGTGTGCTCATCTGCTGAAGATATCTCTAATTGACATGTCCCAAATGCTCATGCCAAAGTCTGCTCACTAAATCTACATGTGCTATAAGACAAGAATCTGTACCATCAGAAGGCTCAAATCCATCAAATCTGTATAGGCGGGATGTAGATTCAACAATCCCAATAGCCACAATCAAATCAGAATCATGTAGGTCCCGAATAACCACATTATGTGGTGAGAACTCAACTGTCTTACCAGAGCCAGAGTGGCAAATCTAATAGATGGACAATAGGTTCGTCGAGATGTCAGGGACCACAAGAACATCCTGAAGACCCCCAGCTAATGCAACAGAACCAGAACCCAAAACTAAAAGATGTGATGAGTTCCCAATAGCAATCTGTGAAGTAGCACAAGGAGCAAGTGAGGTGACCAACTGTTGACTGTGAGTCATGTGGTGAGAGGCACCAGAATCCAAAATCAAGGTGGGCCCAGAAGTTGTTGCTCGTGTAGTAAGAGCATGACCTTTCCCTGCAGGGGAGGATATGGAATGAGGAGAAGAAATGTGATGCTCTTGCATGGCTTCCTCTAAATCCTCCAAATGTTTCCAACACCTAGAAACTTGCCACAAAAACTAGAGGTTTCAACTTATTTCTTCTTAGTCTTGGAGGTAGACTCAGCAGACTTCGAAGAAGATTTACCCTTTGAAGGGTGAGATGGAGGTTTGGAATCATATTTCTGTGTAGGTTTGGAGGAATACTCACTGCATGTTGAATCTTTCTTTGGTTTGGCTTTCTGTTTTGGTTTCCCCTGTGAAGTCTGAGGAACCAACGCTTGTCTTGAAGAGCCAGAAGCATCCATCTGTTGGATCTTTGCCTGTTCCCATGTCAACCTATCACAGAAGGTCTCAAAGGAAGGCATGGTGTGCCTGGCACCCAAAGCATTCATGGTAGAGTAGAAAGTGGAAGAAAAGATCTGATACTATCCTTGCAACTTTGAGAGTATCAGGAAGATACACTCATCATCTGTCTTATTTCTCCCACATCCCTACAAAACTGAATGCAGAGACTTGAACTTCATCAAGAAGTCCTCAATAGTAGGAAAGCCGGTAGGAGTCAAAGAGATCAACTCTGCATCAATTTGTAGTGCTCAGAACTCATTCACTATGCCAAACAAATCTGCAAACTTGCCCCAAATAGCTCGAGGAGTGTTCAAACCATCCAGGCGAAACATGATACTGTCAGAGATGTTCAATGCAATCAAGCCCATGGCTTCATCCATTTTGTTTCTATGCTGAAGAACCTCAAAAGGGCACTGTAGAATAGGTTGGTTATCATCTAGACATGACCATAAGCCACGTGACATAAGCAACCTGGTCATGTGTGCTTTCCAGGTGTGATAGCTATGTGGTGTCAGTCGAGCCACAAAAGGGTCTGACATTGAGAGAAGAAGATGGAAGAAGGGTCTTTATGAAGTAAATTACAGAAATTAAAATGCACCCCCCCACAATATATAATTCTATCCCCCATACACCAAAGAAATAACTTTAGAAAGCACAAAAACAAAGAGAAAACCTAGACACCAGATGCAGAGAAAGAGGAAATTGAATCCTCTACTTTGATGAAAAAATTAGGAACTCAAACGCCTGAATTTGGAAATAAAACTAGCATGATGATCTCTGTCTCGGAAAGAGCTTTTCGATGATATTTTGTTTTCCAAAAAATGATACTGTATGTAAAAGTTACGGCCAAAAAACCAACAACACCCCTGAAAGACAAGCTAACTGGAAAAAACCAGTCCTAGGAAACAATTTGATGGTCAAATGACTGTCGCACCTCCCCGGGAACAAATTTGACAACCGTATGCACGTCACATGGTTGTCTCGCCAAAAACAAAAGTCTGGTGGCTAGAAAATTAAATGACCCCAGAAAGTGACATCACTGTCCAATAGTGATGTCATCAAGTGACGTGTGGCAGTCTGGGCAGCGCTCAAGCGGCGACGGAGTTGCGGCGGCTTCCCGGCGGAGGCGGTCGGGCGGCGTTGCACCTACGACCGGCTGGTGGCGCGTCGGTTGAGGCCGGGCGTGGGCCAGGCTGGACAGCGCGTCCTTCCCGAGCGCAAAAAAGCCCTAAAAAAGGTATTTTTATTTTTTTTGTCTCGAAGAACGTGTCGTACTGCTTAGGAGAGAAAAAATTTCCCAAAGGCTACTATGGCCAAATATGACAAAATTTATATGAAAAATTAAACTCTCGAGCCTTCTGAGCGTGATGGTGGCATTCATTTTTGCTCAAAGTGCTCCAGAAAAAAGAGCCTCTTCCAGATTGAAGAAGAAACCCTAGAAAAGCTATGGTTTTTTCCCTTGAATCACAGCTTCAAAACCTCTAGACTAGGCAGTAGCAGTCTGGCTCTAATACCATGTAGGATTTGAGACAGACAAATACACAGTTCGCCAAGAACACCTACATGCAAATGACCTGTTACAGGAGAGAAGCCGAAGAGACAAAAAGCAGAGCTCGAAAATACTCAAGAATGGAGAGAAAAATTATATTCCAAGATAATGAACAAATAATTACAAGTTTGACCTTAAAAGTTGAACGAAACCCTAAAGCAAGGAAAGGCTAGGTTGTGCATTAATAATTAATATAAATATTAATTATAATGCACCTAAGAGATAGCTTAAGAAAACAGAGTAAAACAACTTAATTAAGTAAATCGATGTGATCTAATTAATAAGTGTGAAATATAATTACTCCAACAAATACTTCTAACCATAACCCAAATGATGGTTCCACAATTAGAGATACTATATAATACCCAACCTTAGGATTAGGACTATTATAATGCATCAATAACCCTAATCTAATGCTAAACATTATATTTTTTTCCTATTAAGATAGTTTAATCATGTACAATTAAAAAGGTGAGATCAGAGTCTGTAAAATACCTACTCGCAACCCCCATAACATATACAGTTACAAAATTGGGGGAGTGATATCAGAAGTTACTATAGTCTATACTAATCACTGTATATGAGTCTGTTTATAGGATCATTATGGCTATCAATCTACAAAAAGGAGACATATGCATGCATCACTGATGCTTAATCCCAACCATCATTTTGATTGGTATTGTCCCTTGGGACCTATGAACTTTCAAACTGAGTATTATCCTGATCTCGTGCTGCTTCTGGTTCCCTTTATTTGGTTGCCTCCTATTCATAGTGAGTGGCAATATCATCCACTTGTTCCCTAGGAACTAGATGGCATTTGTTCAGAAGATTATTTATATCTTCCACTTCAGAAGGAGCAAGGAAGCTTTGGTAGTCAGCAATATATTGGGCAGATTGTACCTCATCCATGTGTATCATCAGACTGCCCTCCTGAATCAGCATCATGAACTTACTCTTGGTGATGTTGAGAACCATGGACACCTGTGTCATAATATGAAAATGGGTGAGTTTAAGATTAAACTCAGTAGGTTTCCTTTTCTCCATCTAAAAAACCTCTTTATTCATGTCCTTCCAAAGAGTCCACAAAATCTCATTTGTCAATGTAAACCATAAGCAATTAAGTTTAGAATCAAACATTTTAACATAACCAGCAAGAATTTCACTCCAATAAATGTTAGGTTTACAATTCCAAAGACAAGGGGAACCAAGAAAAATAGACCAGACCTTGCGTGCATACAAACATTCAAAGAAGAGATGTTCAAAAGTTTCAACAGAGTTGCACAGACTGCAAATAACAGGAGATAGACCAATGGAAGACAAAACATGACCCGCGACAAGCTTTTTAATGAGTACCAACCATCTAAAACATTATTTCTTTGGTTCAACTTTGCCTTTCCAAAAGTACTCAAAGAAAAATTGTCAATTAGAAAAGGGATTAACATGCCCCCAACATGGAGACACATGTGTGATAATAGAGGATTCCTTCTTTATAGTGTGATACACTTGTTTAGTAGTGGTATCAGATAACAGGTTTCCATCCATCCATTCACACTTATTAAGGAATGTTGCAGAGTCAATTATATCTCCTTTAAATGTTCCATTCACTTCTTTTTTTATGAGAGTATAGGTTTTCTTCTGAGAAGCATGGATACTGAATTTGGAGCTAATGAACTCCCACGACCCTAGGTGCCCATCCACCAATATGTCTTGTATAATCGAGATTCCTTTCAAATTCCAAATTTTAGCAGAGCAACTTTGAGTAAGAGACAAAGGTTCACCATTATAACACAGCCCCCACCAAATAGATCTATCCTTAACAACAAAAAATGGAGAACCCCCCACAGGTCCCCTCTCTAAAATGAACTATCTCACCTAAATCCAAGCTTTCAAGAAGGATTGAAAACAATTTGAGCCAGACAGTTTCATACTGTACTCTCCCATAATTTTATCACAGACTGGAATATTCTTCCAATGTTTCCCTTTTCTAATAATGGATCTCTCAATATTATTCCTAATGAGAATTTTCCAAGGTTCATTGCCCCAGAGGGCTTTAATAATCCATTTGGCTGCTAGAGCAACTCCATGAAATTTAATGTCCTTCAGCCCCTGCCCTCCATGCCTTCTTTCTGACAGCACCATTCCCTTTTCACACAATGTCTTTTTCTATTTCCTTTTCCATCAAACCATAAGAAATCCCTAAGGATCTTTTCTAACATATTAGCTTGGGGATTAGCAAACATCCATGTCAAGGCATAGTAAATGTGATGAGCAGAAAGAACATTTTGAACAATTTGAGCTCTACCATCAATGGATAATGACTGGGTCTGCCATTTGATGTGTTTTTTATTAATTTTGTCATAGACCCAGATATTACCAAAGTTAGGCTCCATAAAGAATGGTATGCCAAGATACCTAACAATTTTGTTGGGTCTAGCCCATTGCCAACCTTTTCCATCTAAACAAACAGGGGATCATTTGACCAGCCTAAAACAGTAGATTTATGAGGAGAGACTTTAGAGTTAGAGACTTTGCAGAAGAAATTAATCCTTTCGACAACATTATCAAAATTACTTTATGATAAACCTAGAAACACTGTTGTATCATCTGCAAATTGAACATTTATAAGTTCTTCTCTATTAGGGAGAGAAATACTTTTGATGGGGGGCCCATACTCTGTGTCCTTAATATATAGTACATAGCATCAACAGCAATAACAAACAGTGCAGGGGCTATTGGGCATCCTTGTCTAATAGATCTCTGAAGATTTATAGGGTTAGATAGGACCCCATTAACATCAATGATTGTGGATGCATCCTTGAAAAGGATGCTAATCCATTTAGAATATAGATCTGGGAAGCCAAAAGCTTTTAGCATGCCAAGTACAAAATCCCACTCTACTCTGTCATAGGCTTTTTCAAAGTCTAACAACACCATGGCCACCTCCTGGCCCTCTGTTCTGGCCCAGTGCATTGCTTCCCAACTTGTAACAAGACTTTCCAAAATCTATCTACCTTGAATAAAACCAATCTGTGTATAAGATATAAATTTTCTCAATAAGGGAGCAATTCTCCTGGCTAAGACTTTGGCCATAATTTTGTAAGAGAGGTTTAAAAGAGTGATAGGTCTCTAGTTTTTCACTAGATTTTTGTCTCCTATTTTAGGTAATAGCATGACAATTCCCTTGTTAATGCAATCTCCTAGAGATCCTTTCTTGAATGCTTCTTCATAGACTTTCAGAAGTTCAGGCCCCACCCATTCTTTGTTCCTCTTATAGAATTCAGCCGGGAGCCCATCCAACCCTAGTGCTTTTCCATTGGCAAAGGAATCAATGGCTGCAATAATTTCATCAAGAGAGAGAGTCTTACTGAGAAGTGCACTATCATGTTCTGTGAGTTTCTTATGGATAATTTTTAGGCATTGGCTTAAAGCTCCTTGGCTATCTTTGGAGACCTCCAAAGTGAACAACTCACTGTAAAACTAATCTAAGGCATTCTTAATGTATTCTAGATCATTAGTGAGCCCATCCTCCACTTGAATTTCTTTGATCATCTCCCTCCTTTTCTTTTCTTTAATGATATTGAAGAAGTACCCATAACCTTTATCGCCCTCATTAATCCAGTTTATTTTGGCTCTGATTTTCTGCCCTTATGTCTTGTATCTCTGAAATAATCTCAATTTATGTTTAGTACCAGCTAATTGGGCTTCCATTAGGGGATCATTGCCTATATTCTGCAACTCCCTCTCTATGTCATTCAACCTGTTCTGCCAGAAAGATTCTTCTCTATTTTTGTCCATTGCAAGCTTCTTTCCAATAACTTGAAATATACTCTTCCAAGAGTTCACCAATCTTTCCCAAAGTGTAATAGCATCTGCTACAGGATTACAGAGCTTGGTTAGGTTGGTGACCATCTCAATGGCATCTATATTATTAGGATCATCTAGCAAAGAAACATTGAGTTTAAAGGAATTACTTCTCTTCTTATCAACTCCAGAGTCTATACTCCTTTTAATTCTAATACGGGATTGAATAGGTGAATTATCTGAGATCCATGCCGGGAAGACCACAACTAGACCATGGATACTTTTTGTTATGAAAGAGAATACAGATACATCCCCATAGAATCTATCAAGTCTACAACAAATTGTCTGATTACCTTTTTTATTGTTGCACCATGTAAACTAGATATCAAAAAATTATTTATGCATATGCTCCATAGGATCAAGAAGATTAAATTTCCTTTTGAACTTTTGCCAAAAGAACAACTCATTGCCTTTCCATACATGGGTCACACCTCCCATTTTGTCTACCCTATGCTCTATCATATTGAAGTCCCCTACAAAAATCCAAGGATGTTTGGGAAGATGCATAGAACACCATTCCCAAACTGTTGCCCTCTCTCTATAACAATTAGCTGCATAGATATTATAGATCCCAAAAACCTCTGAACCACACTTAAGGGTCACCCAAATAACCCTCTGGCAAGGAGAACATCCATGGATTTCAATTTGATCCACCCATTTAGGGTTAATGAGGATAGCCACACCTCCTTTTCCCCTTTCCTGGTTGGAATGAAAGCCGATTTCTTTATCCCACATAAATTTAAGAATAGTGTGGGCTTGAAATCCTACTACTTTGATCTCTTGTAAGCAGATAATATCTTTAAGAACCAGCTGGTTACACCATCTTCTAAATGTATAGTTTCTATCTAGCATCTCTAACCCACAAACATTCCAACTATGGATGTGCATCATAGTTAATTAATTTAATGGGGGCTTTGTGCTTTTACACAATCTATTAAAGCAGTCTGGGAGATTCTTCTTGCCTTTGCTACTATTAGACAAGGAGTTTCTTTCTCCTGTCTTTATCTTCTTTCTAACAACCTTAGTGAATTGCTCTTCTTTATTGAAGGTTACAATTTGCATTGACTCGGGAGAGACAAATGATTCCACAGGGGGGTTGTTGATCCTTAATAGTTTTCTTGATTCTATCATCCTTTTCATTAATGATACAATGGCTAATTGGTGGGCATTCAACTTGGTGGGGGTCGCATTATCTTTAGGGGGATCAGTAGCCACTACACTTGATGGGTGGGCATCTAGGGGACCAAGATTCTTGTCCTCCAAGGGATCACGGGCATGAAAACCTTCAAACTCTTCATCAAATAAAGGATTCGACAGTGTGACAAACATGTTTTTATCCACAAAATCGATATCATTGTTCTTACTATCAGCAGTAGATTGTTGTCTTTCTGTGGGTAGGACCTTATCTGAATTAGAATCATTATTGCTAGGTTTATTTTGGTTATTATTGACTTCTTTCCTGACACCAAAGTTCTTGTCACAAGCCATATCATTATCATTGTTATTAGCATTATTCACTATGTTAAACTTTTCTCTCTATATATGCTTTAAGGCTGGGGCAATCTCTCTTTGTGTGCCTGTTGCACCTACAGTGAAAGCATGCACTTAGGTTTCCTAGCAGGGAGATTTCCCAACAAAATAATTCACCTTCGAATTCAAGGAAGATACAGTCTAGAAAGTCAATTTCTGGTGCTAGGGCAACCAAGGCTAGCATTTAAATGGGGAAGAGTAACTCGTGACTATTCAATTTGCAGAACCGAGCCCAGAGGTTTCAAAATCTGAGCAATAAATGGCTAGAATTCTACATTTAAGTTTTTAATTTCTACCCAGTTGGGTGTCGACCAAGCAACTACTTTCTCAAAATGACCTTTAAGTGACCATGGGTAAGCCCTAAACATGGAGCGACCAACATTCCAAAAAAAAATTTCTAGCACTCTTTCCTGCATATTGTGATTCTTTAAAAAAACAACAAATAATCCTTTTTGAATCATTTTGCAATATGTAACATATATACCAAGTTTCTTGCCCCAAACTGAGGCCTACCATTCATCAAAAAACTTGTGAGATGGCATCGCTTCTTTATCTGAGAAAACAAAGAAAATTGCAATGCTCTTAAGCCTATTTTGTTCAGATTTAATAGCACTAACCATGTCTTCATTAGGCGAAAGAGAGAGGGTCTTCAGACCCAGAGAAGGAGACCTATCATTGCCTCCTTGGTCGCTACTAGATTCGTCATTTCCTCCACCGACTCGTCCACTTCCATCGGTTGTGGCCCGTCCCAAATCTCCATGCTCGGCGTCCACCACCTTTATGTTGAAAACTCCATTAAAATCTGCACTAGCCGAGAAGGATGAAGAGCTATCGGCCACCACTTGTTTATACGATAGTTTCTCACTTGGGTTCTCGATATTAATATCATCTGTGGGCTTTTTACACCCCTCATTAATACTTGCATCCACTTCAGCCATAATGACCTCGATATCATTCTGGGGGATATCTCCATTATTGTTTGGCCCTCCCATCACACACGCAAACCAAGTGAGTGGCACGTTAAAACCCCAAACTCAGAAGCAAAAACAAGGGCACAAAACCAACAAATAAACATCACATAAGAAAAGGAAAGAAGCACGCAAAACAATCAATAGACACCAAGGCAAACATCAAAGGGACACGAGACACAATAAAGGCATGCATAAATCACGCATACGTTAGCCACAATCATGGCAACAACTTGCAGAGCATTTTTATCCAAAAAAATTCTAACCATTATATTGTAATCTCATAACCTATTTATATCCTTAACCCTAATTGTATCTCTATCCAACTGAACCCTAACCATAATTCTAACCCTCCCTATCCATAATCCATTAATGTCTTACATGTTGTGTCGCAACTACTACTAGCATATATATCTTAAGTTTTAGACTATATATAAAATATGTCGAAATTAAAATTTAAGATATATATGCTAGTTTTAATTACATTTATCTAAACAAATAAGCAAAATGAATTTTGAAAAATTCATAGTTCATATATAAATGAAATTAAAATTAATAGTAAGAAGTGTTATCTAGAATGTGTCAAAATTATGGTAACAAATAAATGGAATTGTGAAAAGTTTTATAATTGTACATATATAAACAAAATTAAAATAAAAAATCAGAAGTATTTTCTAAATTATGTCAAAAATGAATTGCAGAAATTTTACAATCTCTCACACACACATATATAATTAAATTTGAAATTAAAATAAATTAATAAATTTGATAATTTTGATATATTTTAACTAAACACCATCCACTTAAAAATAAGAAAAAAATTGTTGTAGATCAATCGTCACTCTTTTGGTCGGCTTCCGACTTATATTCAAATTTCAAAAACAATTCCCATATAAATAACCCATGGGCTTCAATATAATGTCCCTCTCGTCTATTCTCTGCTCTGTGACTGACTGATTTCAAATTTGGTGGTTGCAGGCTTATGCTGTACTAAGGCTGCTGGGCTCTATCGTATTGCACCTCAATTTCCAAATTAACATACAGCAAACTTTAACATATTGACTACTTGTGTTTTGTAATTTATCTTTATTTATTTATTTTTTTCTGTCTTTGTCTCTTTTTTTGTTTTTCTGTTTTGTATTTTGTCTGTTATTGTAAATACAGGTTTTATTTCAATTCTAAAACAATGAAGAAAGCTTTTGGGTCGCCTCAAATACCAAGCATCAGAACTCTTCCCAGAAGGCCTAAGATCACCCGTCCTCTGCGAAAGCAATTGCCAGCTCCCATACAAAATGTCTGTATTACATTTCCCTTTTGTTTCTTATTGAAATACTGCACAATTTAGTTCATTTTTAATTGGTGTTGAGATCATCGTTGGTTTGTCATGACAGGGGGATAGGTTTATTGCAAACAGGAGTTCCATAGATTTTGATTGTGCTCGGTATCTGGTAAATAAAAGCAATATCATTGGAAATACGCTCTCCATGGAAGATTATAACAGTGAGCAAGCAGCTAGTTTGGTGATGGATTCTAATAAGATGTCAAGAATTTTGAGCTTTAGTAAAAAGCCATCTGCACAAGGATTGCAATCCATCTATTCTGAAGTTATTTCTGTTGATACTGGGGCCAGAACTAGCAGATCACAGAGCCGCCACATACCTCAAGTAAGGGTTTTTCCTTCTTTTTTTAATAAGTTATGATTCTTTTTGTGAAAGCTCTAGGTTTTTTATATCGATTTTTTAGATTCAATCTACGATCTTAGGCGGGCTTGGGTTTGCTTGATTAGATAAATTGCTCACCCAGTGGCTTCAGGGTTCCGCGGGAATGCCCACAATTGTAGCAAACTTGCTATTGTCATTGATTTTGTTGTTCTATGATAATTGTAATATTTTACTCTGGGATTAAATTGAATACAGCATACAACTAGAAGTTTAGGATTGTTTGAAGATGTGATAAATTGTATTTTCGATTGGCTTTAGGATTCCATGAATCAGTCCAAGAAGATGTATAGACTCTGGGTTTTAGATACCTATTATTCCAAAACATCTCAATTTCAGATGCCATTGTTAATGCTGATCAAGCGATTAGGATTGTTCACTTTAATGTGTTTGATGATCACATAGCTAAATAAGTAGAATCAGAATTAGGTGTTACGGTTTAGGAATAAAACTATAACTATGTTAGATTCGGGTATAGTAGCAAGGAGATATGATCAGGATACAAGGCCTGTCCTAAAAAGCCAGTCATCCTGATGACTATGACAATAATCAACTTTGTTATAGTAGCTTAAAGTTTGGAAGAATTCAGTTCCATCACATTTAGCTTTTAGAGGTTTAGTGTCGTACAATTGCTAGAATTCAATTTATATTTTAGATTCTTTTTTCTTTTGAAAAAAAATTTGGTCAGCTTTGGATATTGTACATTCAGTTGAGGTTTCAGATTTGGTGCTTTTATATTCCAAGGACTGGACAAATTCTTTAGTGATAAGATGTTTTATAAGTTACTAGGGATTCATCAGCATTACTTGATATACTTCTGCAGGGAATCAGCTCTCTGATTAACTAGCTTACTGAGAATTGTGGGTCCTAATCTTATTGCAATTTTTGACTTCGTTATGCAATTCTCTGCAGCATGCAGATAGAACTTTGGATGCCCCAGGTCTTGTTGATGATAATCATTTGAATCTGCTGGATTGGAGTGACAGCAATATTTTGTCGATAGCACTTGGCAATGCAGTTTACTTATGGGATGCAAACAGGAGCACTTCGTCTGAGTTATTGACAGTAGATGATGATGTTGGTCCAATAAGCAGTGTTAATTGGGCACCCGATGGAAAACATATTGCCATTGGATTGACTAGTTCTGCTGTACAGATATGGGACTCAACATCTAATCGACAGGTAAAGATTATGAAGTCTTTGATGTCTTATTTTTATTTACTTCTCTTCAAGTGCAACCTTATTCACATAGTAGTCTTGTCACATTGAATGCAGTTGAGATCCTTGAAAGGTCATCATGGCCGTGTAGGCTCACTTTCCTGGAATGACACTATTCTTGCAACTGGTGGTGAGGACAGTTCAATAATAATCCATGATGTCCGTATCCGGAATTCCAATGTTAAGAAATACAGAGGCCATGAGCAGGAAGTTTGTGGATTAAAATGGTCCTTATCTGGCCAGCAACTTGCGAGTGGAGGCAGTGACAACTTGATTCATATCTGGGACAAGAGCATGTCGTCATCTAATGTTAGAAATCAGTATCTTCACAGGATGAATGAACATTTTGATGCAGTTACAGCCCTGGCATGGTGCCCTTTCCAGCACAATATTTTGGCATCTGGTGGAGGTCTTGCAGACCAATCCATTAAGTTCTGGAATAGTCTTACTGGAGCATGCCTAAAGACCGTTGACACCAATTCTTCAGTTTGTGCATTGTTGTGGAATAAACATGAGCGTGAGCTCTTGAGTTCACATGGGTATGGCGAGAACCTGTTGACCTTATGGAAATACCCATCTATGGAAAAGATTGCAGAGCTTACTGGGCATACTTCTAGGGTGTTGCATCTGGCACAGGTATGCATGCTATTGGTATATGGATACATTTGCATGCCTACCTTGTTTGAATCAGTTTATGTTAAACCTCACTGTATTTTGTATTTTAGAGCCCAGATGGGTATACTGTTGCATCAGCTGGAGCAGACGAGACACTAAGGTTTTGGAAAGTCTTTGGAACTCCTGATACCTTAAAGAGTACCAAAACTAAAGAGCCAGAGGGTATCCTCAACCCATATCTTATGCATATTCGCTAGTAGCCTATTAATCTCATGGAATAGGAAAATTTACACTTCAGGTGATTCTGGATTCTTTTTTTTTTCATGTAATTCTGTTATATTAATTGAATAAGGATTTTTCGCACTACATTAGTGTTTATGGCTATTGGTGTGCTCCATGGAGTTTATTTGCACCTATTAGTGCAGGTTATTAAGTTGCATGAGTGCCCACATTTTATGCTAACACTACCCGTGCTTTGTATGATCAGATTCCAATCATATGTAGACTTTTCCATAAGCTTTGAGAAGTCTTTGAAACTCCTGAATATTTCAAGGGGACTCAAAGTACACAGACAGCAGGATGCCTTCAAAGGGTATTTGGAACTCCTGATACCACAAAGAGTACCAAACTAAAGAGCCAGAGGGTACACTCAACGATCATCTTATGGATATTCGCTAGTTGGTCTATTCATCTCATGGAACAGGAAAATTTACACTTCTGGTGATACTGGATTCTTTTCTTTTTCTTTGGTCTGATTCTGCTATGTTTGTTAAGTAAGGCTTTTTTGCACTACAGCAGTATTTGTGGCTATTGATGTGCTTCATTCAACTTATTTGCACCTATTAATGCAGGTTATTAAGATGCATCAGTGACCACATTTTATGCGAACACTCGCCATGCCTTGTATGATCACATTCCAGTCGTATGTGTAGACTTTTCCATAAGCTTTGACAAGCACTTCTCTTTCTGTGCTGTTTCCTGCTACTTCGAATGTCGTTGCTTCTTTCCAATTAAAAAAGAATGAAGATGTACTTGTAATTTCTGTTCATGGACTAAGGATATCATTTGCATTTTTCTTCTGTTTGCGAAGGACATAGTTCTATCTATATTGTTGTTTGAATTCTCTCTTTGTTAATATGCCTGCTTGCCTACTGCTTCATCACCGCTATAACTGTGCCTTCTAAGATTAGCTATTACGATGGCTTCTGTATACAGGGATCAAGGCGTAATGTTAGGCATGCCTTTTGAACAGTCAAATAATTAGATCATTCAGACGTGATCTCTTCAACCATATGATTATCTTGATTGAATTAGAATGTTAACACATTTAAGCCATTTTGTCAGATTCATATTGTATTAATTATAACAACCAAATGTCTGTTCAGGAATGATTTTGGGCGTGGAGATGCATCTATTCTCTTCTGTTCGGAGCAGCATCTACAAAGGCCAATAGCAGTTTTGCATCTTCCATGAGTTCTCAGAGCACAGAAGTGAAAGGTATCTCTAGTAAGGAGAGCAACAATTTCTGTAAAGGAAGAAGTTATCCTTCTCGGCCAAGAAAGATCTGATATACCCTTAGAATGTTCAAAGTAAATTTTTAACTGCATTGATTTTTAACTCTTTTATTCAGTTTTCATCTTAAGTATTTTAACATATCATTACTTTGTCTAGTATGTTTCTGTTTGAATTTTGTAGATTAATGCACCCATGGAAGTGCCTATGTTTTTTCTTGGGCGTTTATAAACGCCTCAAATGTTGAGGAAGTTCAAAAATCTTGAAGCATTTTGACCCTAGACCGGTTACTTAATTTTCTTGCCCTTGCTTAATTTTATGTTGAAATTCCCTCTGCATTCTTTGTGATTGCTGACCTAGTTGCAAACTTGTGACCATTAACCTCTAATAAATTTCTATATGCTGAAATCTTAAACACATTTAATAATTTTGTCAATACACCAATTTTAAGTTAACTTAGGCATGATTTCCTGAAATACTGGGTTTTCTGTGATTTTAGTACCTGAAACAAAGGCAAAACACAAGTGTGTAGTGTTATCCACTTTTTCACGAGACTGAGAAATGAGTTGTATATAATTATCAATATACCCTAATCATCTAAATTATTAATATTGCATCTAAAAGTTATAAAATATTTAGCTTCAAATACATTGTAGCAAAGGGAGGTGAAACATTTTGTCCTTTGGTGGTGGTTTGATTGAAAATTAGATAATCCTATAATTTAATCTCCCCTCCCTTAAGGATTGTTAATATACCTATAAAAATTGCACCCATGATCAAGAGTTTTTCAGTTATTATTAAAGAGTCTACCATAGGAGAACTAAGAATATTTTTTTGGCAATAATGAATTGGAATCATAAAGTCCTGATTTTGATCTAGGCTCTTAGCATATTGATTGTACATGCAAGGATATGTCCTTGTGATTGATCTAGTCTAACTGTAGTTATCTTATTGGGTGCCCGTGAAGAACTGAACCAATGGTTACTTCAACTTTGTAAATATTATGAAATATTTATCACGTCTCAATATAAAATTGCAAATAAAGAGAAATTCTTGAATATAAGTACATGTTTGCTAAATTGGGAACTTCATTGGATTTCCCTGAATCAGTACAATGTTAGTAATTAATAAACTCTATGAGTGGTGGCCTTGTTTTGGAATGGTTATTAGTAAATGGTGATATATTACACTATTTCATCTTAAACACCTATATAATTTTCCTTACATAGTACTCTTTCTATTTCACTTGCATCAAGATAGTTTTGGAGAGATTATGAAACTTCAAGGATAAGGAGAACTACTTGGGACTTCAATCTTGTTCCAATATTGGTTGAATGGGAGCTTGCATAGGAGGACAACATGTAGGAAAACGGCAAGCACATTAAGGATAGAGATGGACAAGTTCATTATCACTAACTTTAAGCTCTAACCATATATCCAAAGCCAGACAGACAGCAGGATGCCTTCAAAGGGTACCTTGCAGCCTCCATGTGACGTTAGGTTTTTTTGGGTTTTATGTAGTTTCATAATATTCTGCGGTTTGTTCTTTGAGCTCCTTTTTTTCTGTGTCATTTCCTGTTATAATTTCAATGCTTCAATCCAATTAAAAAGCAATGAAGATGTACTTGTAATTTCTGCTCATGGGCTAATGATATCATTTGCATTTCTCTTCGGTTTCTGAAGTACATAGTGCTATCTGCATTGTTGTTTGAGTTCTCTCTTTCTTAACATGCATGCTTTCCTAAATACTTGATCAGTTCTACAACTGTGCCTCCTAAAATTAGCTATCATGATGGCGTCTGTATACGGGTATCAAGGCATAAGTGCTAGAGAGCTCAAAATAATAAGATCATTCAGAGGTGAGCTCTGCAACCATATCCTTATCTTGATGGATTTCCACTGTTAGCTCGTTTAAGACATTTTGACAAGGATTATAATTAGCTTATGGATGCATCTTCATCAATCAAATGCCTGTTCAGGAATGAGTTTGGGAGTGGAACTTATGGATGCATCTTCTGCCCCGAGCAGCATCTGCAAAGGAAGAAAACAACTTATGCTCCAGCCAAGAGGAGATTTGCATCTTCAATGAGCTCTCAGAGTACAAAAGTAAGGAAAATCTCTAGTTAAGGAGAGCTACAATTTTTGTAAAGCAAAGCAATTCCATTCTTGTACACAAATACTGGTTTGATGTTCAGTGAGGGTCTCTTCTTGTAAAGGGAGAAGTTATCCTCCTCAGCAAAGAGTAGATTTAGTAATACCCTCGATATCTTCTACGCAAAGTTTTAGAATCAATTTTTAACTCTTTTATTCTGGTTTCATCTTAATTAAGTATTGTAACGTTTTATAACTTTGTCTAATCTGTTTTTCTTTGAATTTTGTAGCCTGATGCACCAATGGGAGTTCCTTTGTGTTTTGGTTGGGCGTTAATAAACGCCACCTATGTTGAGGAAGTCCAAAATTCCTGAAGCTTTTTGTCCTTAAATTGGTTATATATCCACTTTCCCTTGCTTAATCTTAAGTTGAAATTCCCACTGCACGCATATTAATTGCAGGACTAGTTTCAAACATGTTACCATTAACCTCTAAATTCCCACTGCATTCATATATTGTATAACTGGTTTTTCTCAAATTGAGTACCTGAACGAGAGACAGAAAGAATGCAACCAAGAATTAGAGGGCCTGTGTGACATTATCCTCTCTTTTAATGGAAGAACAATTTCATCAGAACAAAGTATTTGATTTTTAATTTGTAAGAGGACAAATATATTTGGATCATGTGGCAATGTTTAGGTGAAGTGGTTGTTTGTTCGCACGGATGAAATGCATTGTAAGGTTCAGCTGGATGGGAGAGATCCTCACATATTTCAATTAAAGTAGCATGCATTGATATATTGGCTACATTATTGTGTTTTAATTTGGGCACTTTAGAACTGTGTGGTTGGAATGCAATTTATATTAGTGTGTTTTAACATAATTAGTGGCATTCTTATGTAATTGTATAGAAATTTGCGTACATGATTTTCAATATATCTTAATAATCTAAATTTTAAATATATATTTTAACAAATATCAAATATTAATTTATTTTTTTATTTTTATTTTTTTTGGCAAAAGTGACCATAGTCACTATAAATCAAATACTAATTTTTAATTATAATATAAATATAAATAAATAAAAGATATTATTAATAATTAAAGGATCATTCAATTTACTAATATTGTATGGGCTCTCTATAAAATAGAATAAAAGAAGCAATGAACTACTCATAGTGGCTAGAATTCCTTCTCAAATATAATGTGACAAAGGGAGGTGAAACTTTTTGTCTAGATCATTATTGATTCAAATTCAAACATTCTAAATCTATTGTTTAAATCAAGTATTCTTGTATTCTTTGATTCTATTTGGAATATCCTCAAGACTTTTTTCTTTCAAGGCTGATAGAGACCCAAATACTTGGGTCAGATTTTCTAATATCTTTCCCTAATGATGTGAAAGTAATAAGAAAATAGGTAATGAATATATTTTTATTATAGGAATGCTGGGTAAAATTTAAGTTGGATAATGGATGTTATGGTAAATTAAAGTATATATTGGGTGGATTGTAATTTATTGTGGATTATAAATTATTTGTTAAGGATTGAGTGTTTATGGTTTGTTGTATATCCACAAATGATAATGGTATGTTACATTTATTGGTTTATTGTGGGTTTATAGTCATTAGTAGTATTAAGTCCATTATTTTCTCAATTAATGTCTTCAATGCCATGATGGTGTTTATTGTTTAATGGCTACCCGTACTCTTCACTGAAAGTTTGGGTAAATAATCTTTGGTTGGTGGTTTGATTGATAATTAGATAATTCTACAATTTAATCTCTTTTAAGTTAAGAGATGATAAATATACAAATAAAAATTTATATTTATTTCAAGAAAAGGACCAAAAAAAAATCTCATCATCCACATCATATCTAAAGATGTGAGGCACTCCAAAAAAAATACTTTATAATAGTAGGAAGTCTAAGTTGTCAAGAGGTCACGAGAAAACTATCAAAGTTTCAGCATTAACATGGTAATCAATCAATCCTAGAATGTCTTTTTAAGTAATCCAAACAAAAATCTTACAAGGAGTACCTAGTTAGGGAACAAGACCATACAAATATGACAAAAAATTATCCCAATTGACATGTTTCAAGCCATATTTCCATTGCTTTTCTGAAATGAAAAACTTTTAATGAACTATGTTAGATGTCCAAATTACATACAACAACCTTCAACAATTAAAAACTCCTATATATGATTAATATTGAAAGTGAACCCTCTTCATCACCATCCAATTACACAAAATAAAATTCAATAAAAAATGATACATGCAATAAATTAAATAAGATACATAATAAAATTCAAAAGAAATGCATGGATAGATTTGAAGAGTTCTTCAATGCCTTACAAAATAAAGTTATGAGCCTAGAGGTCAAAAAGAGAAATAAGGAATTCAATCAATAATAAAATAAAAGTGATATATGATAATGGGACCTACACCACTATTAATTACATTGTACCAACTTTCCAAAGATGATAAATATTTACTAAGCCACACTCAAAGAGCTCCACAAGTTAGGATTGGAAAACCTCCATTAGAGGTTTGTAATTGATTTCTGACATGTGACTTGGCCACTAAACCAAGTTACTATAGATGATGACAAAGCAAGATTCGTCTAAATAGTTGCACAATAGAAAACATTTGAAGAAGTAAAATGTAGACTATGTTTGGTGTCAATCCTTATGCTACATAAACAAGACCAAGACCATTGTATTTGAGTATATAGTTGGGAGAATCTCACTCAAAATGGTCAGCTGTTTCATATCTAAACATTAATAACTATTCAACATATGATTAGAATCTGTAATATCCCCATTTTTCGTGAGCATTAGAGTTCATGGGATTATTCTATTATTTCACTCTCGTAGGCTAATCAGATGGATAGAGGGTCTTTGTTGGCAGTGTCAGAGGCTTTTTTTCCACTCCAGAGGTCATGGATATTCAGGTTTGCCTTTCGAATGGGTCAGTTTGGTAAACTTACTATTTACAGTAAGTCATTTATCTAACATTTCTACATTTGGCAGGGCACTTGGACCAGCCGCAATTGAAGTGATAACCCTTGGCATCTTTGTTGTTCAGGGATTTACTTATTATAGCAGGTCAAGGGTTGATAAAGATGGACCCTTATTCTAACTCTATTTGTAACATAACTATAATCATCATTCTAACCATAATTGTAGCATAACCATAGTTTTCATTCTAACCATAAACCTAACCATAACTATAACCCAAACCATAACCTAACCATAACTATAACAATAATGTAAACCTAACCTTAAACATGATGAAAATGTTATTTATTTTATATTTTCTTCTTTTCTGTGCTGCTTCCAGGTTTAGAATACTTTCCTGGTTGATATGTAAGTGGTAAAATCATATACTTCGTGTGAGTCTATCGCATGCACAGCTTTTTGTGGATTCTGGTTTGTCTTTGCCACATTTTGTTTGATATGTAAAGAAGTCTCAATAAATTATAGCACTATATCCCACTCGTCTGTATCCGATTTACATACATGTATTTGGGGCAAGAATCGTATGTAGTAACAAACCCATTTTAAGCTCAATAAACTTCTGAACTTAAAAAGCAACATACGTAATCTATAAATAAGAGCATTATAAAATTCATAGTTGTTAACATTTTGAAAAAACTTATGGTAGTGGATCCTAAAATATGAAAATGGTACTGAGGGTGATCGAAATTTGTAAGGCCAAAATTGGTAGTCTATCTAGAATAATCATCTGCAACAATGCGCTGCTAGTCTGAATATCTCCATACAATAGCACGGAGAATTGAAGATGAGCAGCAATAGCAAAGTTGTATAACGGCACACGTTGTAACGTATTACCTGTGTTTAATCCAAGTGAATGACGAACAATTGTTGGAATGAAAAACAATGTAGAATTGTTTCAAGTAAAATAGCATAAAACGAAAGTAAATAAGCCACAACGTCTATTAAGCGAATATCCCTATAAAAAAATTTTCAATACTTGTAATAACGAACAAACCCAAAATGTCCATTATCCAATATCTAGAACGGATATGCACTTAAATTAAATTTTAACCGGTTAACTAATCAATTTTGCTCATGTGGTTACCATTGTCAATGCAAAATCTTTCAACTAGATATCAATTACAGCGAATGAAGAATAAACTGATTTGGACAAGGAAAGATATCTGTGTATCATAAATGCATAGGCATTGTTTCTGTGAAAGGATGAAAATTTCAAATACGTGATTTTTCTAATCAAACAGATGCAACCAAATAAATTTTTTCCACATTGGATAGTAATACAAGATCCCCTTTTGGACCAGCCTGACATGATAAGACTCTCTCATTATCGAAGGAGCACTCCATCATGACAGAAATTTCTAAGTAACATGAAGCTACTTTTACTGTGGAATAAAATGGCAAAGTGATTGTACCCTGCTTTAATCCATCAAGACCTTGAAATTCGCTGACATCTATGAGATCATATTGTATTGATTTGCCTAAAACCATTACCAACCAAATGCTGCACTCACTTGTTACATTATGCAATGTCATGTGCACTGTGATTCCAGTAGGCAATCCCGGTACAAACCTAAAAGGTAGCTCATGGCAACTATTTGGAACAATTAAAACTGCTCTAATCTCTTTAAGTTCTTCTCCCAGGGGAATGGACTGTATGGAAAAGTGTTCAGGTAGTTCTTGAACAAATTTTAGGAAAAATAATGATTTGGTATTCTCATCAAAAAGTGATTTCTTGATTTTCCATAAAAAGGAAGAATGGCTCAATCCATCCCCTCTATAGAGAAGCTCAGCAGAACAAATTAAAGATGTCAATCTTTTAAATACATGAGGCACATTTACTCCTAACAACGACAACCTCAAAATATAAATGAGGGCATTAAGCTCAAGAATGCGCATCTCCTGTTCTTCAGATAACCCGAGATAACAGTTTTTCATTCTTTTTACTGTGTTCTCTATTTTTTTCAGAATGCACTGTGATGCATCTATTCCAGATGGAGATATTTGTTGACAGTCCGTAGGCCTCAACTTGGCCCAAAGCTTAAGTAAGAAATAAATGGAACGTATATAGAGAGAAGCAAAAGATATCACTGACATGGGCTCTGAAAGATTTCTTTCAATCTTTCGCAAGGCTTCTCTGCACTCACTATTTTCATCAAACTGTGAGAATACACTTCAAGAAATCCCAGGCAAAAGAAACATAAAAGACAAAGCATCAAAAAAATGAATTACAGTGAGCTCTACCCCATCCACAAACTACATCACTTATAATGCTTGATTATATTCTAACCCACCTGATATTAAGATGGGTGTGTACTTATTTATTAGGTTTACACATCAAGTATTTAAGACATTCAAGAAGCATTAGAAGTGATGCAATGAAAAGGAATTAAATTTGCCTACATGCACACAATAATATGCATGACAGAACCTGATAATTTACTAATGCATAAGTCTGCAGCCAAATTAAAAGGTCAGAGCACACAAAAGAAAAGTTCAAGGGAAGGTTCTCACCTCAAATTCTTGAGGGCGCCAATTAATCCCTTTTGCTTAAGAAAAGACCAAGTCCCCGAAACCGTCTTGAGAATATTTGCAGCTGAATATAGGATCTCACTTTGATATGAAGAATGGCTTTTCTCTTTTGCATTTTCAGACATGTCAGAGACATTTTCTGACGCTTCAGAATTAAACAATTTGTTTGCAGCTCCATCCTCCATATCTAAAGCCTTGATATTTGCTCCTGATTCGTTTGTTTCACTTCCAAAGTTTTGATCTCTTGTACGGCCCATGTCATTGCCCTCTTCATCATTTGGAATTTTGGACAATGATGCAACCATCTCCTCACAATTGCTATTTCCTGAGCTGCTTTGTTTATCATCTAATTGTGAATTTTTCACTTTTGCTCTTGCAGTCGATCCAAACAGAGTGAGAGGAAACTTGTAATGGAAATAATTTGCATATGAAATCAACTTTTGGGGAATTTGAAAGCAGATTCCGACATTTGAGATTTGTGCTGCCAGCATTAAGATCAACAACGCTGGGATGTGAGGATGATCCAAACCTGATTCTCCATTTGAATAAGATGTTAACTGCAGTCATGGACCACATATCACTATTTGAAAACCTCTTCTAACTATTAAACTGCAAATATCCATCTTAACATAAAGGTTCAAAACCAATAGCACCACTGCCTTTGCCTAAAAGTGAACCAATTATTGTTAATTATTCCTTCTCTGCAGACACAACAGGAGCCAAATCAAAATAAAAATAAGAGAAGATAGCATGAACACAGAAGCTGAGAACATTATTGGTTTTGAAATGTTCTATGCTATTACTGAGTAATTTTTTCAACAAAAAGTATGAGGTTATCAAATGAAATATATGGGAAGACGGTGCAAGAAGGCTTATCGAAAGTATATATTCATTTTGTATCTAGGGATATTAGATTACTTCATGTTAGGAGTTAGTATAAATGCATGTTTGACATGATCCTTAAAGTCACTTTTATTTTAACTTTATGTTTAATTAACCTGGAATTTGATGTGTCTAGTTAGAATAGTTCAAACTTGCAGTTCAAGCTTAAGAAAAATTAGAAGTTCTTCTAATATGTAGAACTATTAGAATTTGTGATGACTCAGACAATTCAAAACAAACGTTATCAAGTATTTTGGTTATATTCCGTTTTCTGTGGGCTAATCATAGGCATACTCAACCCAAGCAGCAAGTTTTAAAGAAGCGGATTGAAGACATTAGCAATAAAAAATGTTACAACCAAAGTTGAGTTTGAAGAGTTTGTAGAATTGTTGTATCAAGAAGAGTAAAGTCTTTAGTACAATGATGAGGAAAATTTCGCTAAAGTGCTTGCAATTGGGTTCGTTAGTATAAAAAACATGTAAAAATCATGTGTGTGTGTGCATGCGTGTGTTTGGGTTTGGGTTCAGATTTGGGTTCAAGAACCAGGTTTGCTGATACGGCAAAATTTTGAAATGGGTTTTGGGTTCGTTAGTACAGAAACAATGTAATAAATGTATGTATGTATTTATATGTAGTCTAGAAGCATGAATTAAGATTAGAATGTCACATAGTATCACACAAATAACAATAACACCATAAACTTGTAATCATAGCATCATGATCATACCGTCATAGCATCATATACTTCAATGACCAGACCAGTACTGGTACCGGGTTTGAACCGGACCAGTATTGGGCACTCTAGGGGGCAAACCCTGTAACTAAGATTGAGGACAATGACACAAGGGATAACTAAGTTATATTTGGATCCTGCATTGAAAGATTAATAAAATTGTCTGTACTCTTTCTGTTAAGTTTTCTTTTAATTTACCAAGATAAATTATTGTCTCGTGTTCTGTGGATGTCTACATTTATTCCTCTATTCATTGCCATGTGATTTGATACACCAAGTATATCTCTAATTTGATTACATAATTTGAAATTATATTACAATCTATCTACTGAGGATGTGTCCCCTGCATTTTTACACCTCATCCCCTATTGGAAACATTTCGAGCATGTACAGATTGCTGAAAACATCCCCCAACCATCCCCAATTATCTCAAAAATACAAAAATGTTTCCAAGGCATCAAATAAAAAAATTAAGAAAACATTGGGGGCAATAGCTATGACCTAGTCAAATAAAGCAAATAAAATATAAACACACTCACAGGAGAGAAACCCTATTTGGAAGCATTGCAAATGCCTTGGTGATATCTTATTAAAGTATTACATAACAGTGTTTGTTCCATGTTCATTTGTTGATATTTGCATTTTGTTCTGTCTATACTTGATGGGTATATACTATGTTGATGCACAAGCAAGGATCCAATGTCGATTGAACTTAAGTGCAACGACAAGCTTACCACACAAGGCTTCCTCACAATCAGCAAGGAGGCTACTTCAAAATGAAAATAAATCTACGCCAAGTAAGAGATTGAAGAAACCATGAAATTCTCCAAACGTCACATAGATTCACCATGAAAACCAACAATGAAAGAAGTAATCATTTTGGTAGTATTATATCAACAATTTGATCAAGTCTTCCTTCGCTAACATACTCTACTCTATCTTCTCTCCTACTCTAATCTAATGCTCCTTAGCTCTTGAATCTAACTAGCTAACCAACTTAACCTTTACAAATGAGAAGGCCTTGGCCTTTTATAGATGTTCAATTACAACGAAGGGCCAAGATTCATTTGAAATCAAGGGCCAAGATTCAATCCCAGAAACCCTAATTAGGGTTGCCAAATTTACAACCAATTACATGAGGGCACCAAATCATGGGCCAATAGGAAAATTACAATGATTTCTCGACCAATGAGAAAATAGGACACTTGGCGTGCTGTGATTGCTTGTGCTTGAAATTGGAATTTTCTGATTGGAGAAGACAACCAATTGCTACCTCATCATCCTTATCCTGTAGCTCTGATTGTGAAAAGAAAATATCTCTTGATACTCAACATTTCTATCTTTGATTAACTTTTCCGAAACTATCAAATTCTTGAGGATTGGTGGGGATAATTTGCTTCATCTTCTCAACTCTTCCATCCTTGTCCTTGGAAATTCTCTCATGGCATGATTTGGATTGGCATCCTTGAACTTGCACCCGATCTAATTTGAACTTGATTGTACTTGAAAATGCCTTCAAGTGCTTGGACTTGTCCCCCTGATCTCAATCTTGAATCCCAACTTGATCTCAATTTGAATAGCCTTGATGTCTTGTCCTTCGGTGACTTGGTGTGAACTTCCTTCCCACTTGTGATCTTTGAACTTGAGCTTGGATTATTCCTTGCATTGATCCTCGAATTCTAATTTCTTGCTTGGAAATCAAATCAAATCCGCCATCCTTACAACCCTTCTACAACTTGGAAAGAAAATCAGTCCTAATCAAACCTGGAACTTCCCCATAATTCTGAGATTTTGATGCTTGAAGTGAATGTCAGCCTGTTGCTTGTCAAGAAGATCATGCCAACTTTCTCTCACTTGGAACGCTAGGGAGATGGACAAAAGAACACCCCCTATGTCGATTTGCTTCCCAATCCGATTCTGTTATAATATTGATTTGCATTAAGTCTGGAGGAAATTCGCCTGCTGCTTGGTGTAGGGATGAATTGAAATTCCTCTATATATATGCTTTGCCATACCATTTTCCCATGAAAATGTTCAAATGATCAAACCATGAGCTATAATAAAGAAAATGGAATCTCATAATTAGAAGTTGATGTTTGATTGCCTTGAATTGGATTTCTTCGTGACCAGAACTAAGATTTTGATCCATTATGGTGAAAAGAAAAGGAGAGAAAGGGAAAGAATTTCGAAAAACATCCCCCACACACACATACAACCCTTCACCAAAGAACAAAATTTGAAGGCAATCAGACCTGTAGCCTTTGAGAAAATCTGAGATTTCAACACCAGCAAACTCTCTTTTATGAAGATGATGTTCTAATTTGCCTCCTCCTTTGAAGAGCTTGGTAAATGGATTGGAAGAGGATCCCCTAAGTTCACCTTGGTTTCCAAAAAACTAATTTTGAAGCCTCCAAATCTTCTCTGCTCTGCTGGAAGAAAATCACATGTCAAATGGTGTCTAAATGATCTGAAATCCTCCTCCATATATACTTTGTTGTTCACACTTTCCTAGGAGGCCGACCTTGCACTACCAATTTCCAAAATAAAACATGAAATAATCTCCTCAAGAGGCCAACTTGGCATCATGGATTTAATTGTTTGCTTGTTGTTTTGGGGACGACTTCCCTTGGTTTTAATTCTGATTTTGTTTAGGGTGGCCAACCTGTATGGAGGGGAAAAGAGGATGAGGGTGGAATTGTCCCATCCATGGAACAATTCCGCCCAAGGAGGAGAAGAAAAACTTCCCTCCTTTGACCGAAATCTACCTCCCCAAACACTTAAACTACTTCGCCAAGACTAGCACTTCAATCAAAATCATATGAAGGGGGGAGCGGAATTTCAAGCCTCATAGGACAACCCCTGTCCTATGACTGGGCAAAATCCGCCCAGTCATAGGACACATGCAAATTTTTAATGATTCCAACTTATAAACTCCAAAAGATCAACATTTGCTCAAGCATCCCACTGCTTTCCTTGTTAAACACTTCATTTTCAAACACTAAGGGGGAGAAAGGCTTTGGGAAGGAGGGAAGGAGGGGAATAATCCCATGGCAGAATTGTCCTATCCATGGGGCAATTCCGCCCAAGGAAGACATCACTTAACTAGCCCTCCCAAGGTTGGATTCCTCTAAAACTCTTGCCAAACATCACCATTCCACCTAAGGAGCCGAAATGAAGTCACCAAGGAGGGGCGGAAATTTGAAGGTCATAGGACAAATCCCTGTCCTGTAGGAGGTCGGAATCCGCCCAAGCATGGGATAAAGTAGATTTTATACGTCTGATTTATTTAATTTTTTATACTTTTAAGTCATATTTGTATAAATACCTTTCAGGATATTTGAGATAGGTTCCAGCTTCATAGGAGTTAAGGGGCAGATTCGAGATTTTGGGGGTTTTTTAAATATTTCAGGACTTAGCCAAATTTCAGGATTCAGCGCGCCTTCAGCAAAGCTACCTCCCACAATCTATTCCGGCTTTCTAAGATCAAATTGAAGCTGGAACAAGGATTCTCAAAGGGTTTAAACTTGTTTCATCACAAATCCTTTGGTTTCAATTCCATATTCCCGAAAGATTTAGCACAACTCTCGCCCATGTTCCAGACAGACTTGACTTCCCAGCAAGCCAAAATTGCCCAAAACCAACTCTTGAACTTCACTTGCCGGACCTAAGGACTTGAAAACTACCACCGACAAAGACAACCTAAGACCACTACTCCTACCGCTTGCAAAAGAGGGGGGTCCCCATTTGCAATGAGGCGATGGTGTGAAAACCTAACAACAATATCATCTCATGATATCAGGAGTAATAGCCTTAGAATATCAAGTCGCATGATATTCACCAAGTGCTCGAAAATGTTCATAAGTAATGTGCACATGTATCCTCAATGATACTTACCACAGGACCATTCATGGTCTGTTTAAGGAACTTAATCCACCATGCAAGATATAATCTATCATGATCTGTCTCAGACATCATAAGATGTCCATCACAATAGAAGGCCATCATTTGTTTAAGGAACTTAATCCACCATGCAAGATATCATCTATCATGATCTGTTTCAAACATCATAAGATGTCTATCACAATAGAAGGCCATGGTCTGTTTAAGGAACTTAATCCACCATGCAAGATATCATCTATCATGATCTGTTTCAGACATCATAAGATGTCTATCACAATAGAAGGTCAAGTTATTGTAAGATGGTCACCTTCCAATAACTTTTACAAATACAAGTGATAATCATTTGGAAGTCATCACTTCCTCATGATTTACACAAGGGGCAGGCCCATTAAAAACATGGAGTCACACACATGACATCCACCATGCCTCAACGCAGAGGGTGGAAACAAGGGATTTCACCTCGAACTTCTCTCACAAAGAACTCATTAAGTAGATATCAATCTGTTGATCTTTTCATCCAAGATTGTTTAAGATAAATTGTTAGATTCCCTCTGAATTTGATATCAATCTTCTGAGCTCCTCGTACAAAGTTACCTCTGAAGTGTAATAGCACAAACTATATTGGCCAGAGACAAACTTTTTATTCCTAAGCTGGTAATAGCACACAAGTGAGCTTTCACTCAAATATATTAGCTCTTCTACTCGTTCTCACATTCACTACAATACCAATGATAACCCCACCACCCAAAAGTTGTTCAATTATAGTTGTATGTTGGCAAAGAGGTGACACCACACCAAATTTAGATGAGCATTCTAATAATAGGGCAATTAAACTAAAAGTGCCAACCATTTTATATCAATATAACAAAACAAAAAACATAGCAATTTAACACCCTACAACTTTTATTTTTAAATCAGCATTATAACCAGTATATTACGTATAAAATATTAAGAGTTTTAAAAAAATATTCAATACATTTTCAAAAAATTGAAAAATCTTGAAAAAAATGGCAATACTCACTCACCTTTGCAAGATAAATATTCCTTACTCCTATTGGTGTAGTTCTTTCTCTACTATAACCTTCACCTTTAACATAAAATGCAGCAACCTCTAAAAATCAACAATGGCAGCTCAAAAGCAAAAATGTTGTTTTACTCACTTGTGTTTGTGAAATGAGGCAAAAGAGGTTAAGATCCCTCACTTTAGGGAAAAATCGCATGTTGAAGTGCCTTTTGTTTTTAAAGATCTTAAAAGAACATTTTCATTTTGAATTTTTCCATAAGTGCACCTAGGTTCACCTGGGTCTGGCCCAAATTCACCAAGGTGCTTGAGGTGGGCCCTAAGTGAAGCCCAAGACATCTCAATCCCAAATCAGACCCATACAAGTATGGAGGGGATCCTTGTCATGTCCAGGCCATGAAGGCTTAAGAAAATTGTCTTGCCTCAAGAAGATTGGTTAATGATAATAAAACCTAAGATCTATAAGGGTGGTGGTTCATTTACATATATTTGATTTAATGAATACTAGGGCCGACTCAATGAGCAAACTCATAAGAGGCAATTACCAATAGGGCTGACTATTGAGTTACTAACCCCCAAAAATAGCGATTCTCTCCATTAAGTAAAATGGTAATAAAGAATTCGACTAATGAAGGGGTGTGATATAATAAAAAGGCCAACCTACAATAGGGGCGATATAATTAAGTTGATAAAAACCTATTTACAAGAGGTGCAAATTAAGGGGTGTGTGGGAGGGGACATGTCTCTCTTGACCCAAGGAAGAATATATAAATTGCACAAGAATAAACTCCAAGACATCCATCATCAACAGTAGAAGAAATATATATATACTCAACAATAACATCAAAAAACAGTAGAAAAACACATATTCGGGAAGGATAATCAAACAAGGTACCAGAAATACATAAAATAAGCAAGAGAAATAATCATATATGGCCTAAGTTGCAGGGTTCGTACCCACAGGCCCCGAACTGGGCACGAGTGCGTCTGGGTACACACAGAGTGCGTGCCCAGCACTATGGGTGCGCCAGGATGTACCCGTGCGCACCCACAGTGTTGGGTGCGCACCCAACACAGACCGAGCCACACCTGTGTGAACCCATGGGCCAGCCTTTAAAAAGTGGGCCCAAACTTAATTAAAAAACTATTTTTTTAATGTTTTTTTCTTCCTAACCCTAAAACGGCTCAATATGTGGCCTTCAAACACACAGAGATTTCATTTTTACCTCATTTTGCTCTCACAATATTTTCTCTCCATCTTGGCATTTTGAAGGGAGGTGATTGCATTCGAAGGAGATCAATTGTGGAGTGCCAAATACCTTCCACAAAGAAGATTTAAGTGTTGAAGGTATGCATTTAAACCCTATTCTTTAGTCTTCTAATGAATTTTTTCAAGTTTTTGATGGATTTTTTCAAGTTTGTGAAGAAGTTTTTCAAGAGTTTTTTCCCCGTCTTTTTTATAGATTGTAACAATGGCTAGTAGTCAAAGTTCAGTGGGTGGGGAGGGAAGTCCAAAATTCAAAATTGATAAAGCATCTCCTTTATGGAGACATACCACAAGAATTTCACAACTTCCTGGAGGTGGGGGATTTATTTGGAAGTGTAATTTTTGTAATGTACAATTTAATAGCTCTTATTACCGAGTGAAACTTTATTTTATGGGCCCTAGTGGTAAAGGGATTAATATGTGTGAGGGCCCAGATAAGAAGGGGTAGCCTGTTGTACAAATAGCAACATTTATAAAAGAAACATAAGATGCGGACAAATTGATTGCAAAAGGAAAACAAATTGGTTATATTTCCGGAAAAAAAAAAACAATGACATTACCCTCTGAGACAGTTGCGGCCTCCAAACATCTCTTCTTGCCTACGCCCTCTACAAAAGATGAAGATGAACTACAAATCCCCACCCGCAAGAGAGGTCCATTGGAGATGGCATTTATTATGTAGGCAAGAGATATTGCTGAAGAAAAAATTGCACGTTGCCTCTATGCCAATGGTCTTCCATTCAATTTGGTGAGATCACCATATTGGCAGGACATGGTGTCAACAATAAATAATGCACCTCCTGGTTTCACAAGTCCTGAGTATGAAAAGGTGTGTACCACCTTATTACAAAGAGAGAGGAAATCTGTAGAGGCCCAACCAAAACCAATTAGAGATTCTTGGAGTGAAATAGGTGTATCTATTGTTTCCGATGGATGGAAAGATTGCAAAACCCATCCATTGATCAATGTTATTGCAGTGTACCCCAAGGGGGCAATGTTTTTGAAGGCGGTTGACTGTGAAGGTGTAATGTCCCCATTTTTGGGAGCTTCATCTTACAGAGGATTAACCTATTTCCTAACCCTCGTAGGCTAATGGAGTTGTTTAGAGGGTCCAGTTCGGGCATCACAGAGTTTTTCAATTGGCAGTTGTCAGCCTTTACATCTCTAGATCTTTCTTATGTTATGAGGTTAGGTTATTCATAGGTTTTTGGCTATGTTTTGAGGTACATACTATTTATAGTAAGTCAATGTTTGTTTGAGAGGGGCCCTTACTATTTCTAGTAAGGCAGTTGAATGCGTAGTGGGAACAATGGTTGACCTCCAGGTTCAAACATGACAGAGAGATAATGAGTTCATAAGGAGATAATAAAGTTTATAATGGCATTAATGGTATTAATGATTGATGGTTAGATTATAAAGAAATTATTTAACTTTATAAAGTGGCTTTTGAGTGTGGGCCATTACATATGATTAAAAGTTACGCCTTTATCACGTTATAACCTATGGTTGACAACAAGAGCAATTATAAAGGTTATTTATAAAGTCATTTTAATGAAAGGGGCCAAATGACTTTAAGTTATGGCTTTTAAATAACATTTATTAAAGGAGGCTAATTTTTTAAATGTTTTCCTAAGACAATGTGAGTACATGGAAAAAAAGGAATGCATTTAATGAATTAAAAACAAAAGCAAATATATTTGTAAGTTATGTGAAGTGTATTGGAGAAGACCAGTGTTACCCCGAGTTTCCGGGACGGAGACGACAAATTTTTTTGCCAAGTTTGGGGACGGCAGGGCACAGCAAAGGGGACGACTATATAAATATAGGGAAATTTTAAAAATATAGGGAAATTTGCATATATACATTACATTCATATGACAGCATGGATAAAGCATGCCATTTAAACATCATACTCATAGAACCTTAACATACAACATTTCAATATTCAAACTCAATACTCAATATGCATTCATAATTTGGAATTTATAAAAACATACAAAAATTGAAATACACCCAAGAACATAATTCGCCATTCGGAGTTCATTGTCAATAGCAACAAGAACAATAACCCACCTTCCAAATTGAAGCACACTACTATCATTTAAGTTTCATATAAATTATCGGTGTACACATTATAGGCATAGCGTTACAATTGCTTTGGAAGATAATGCTTTGCACATTAGTGCTAGTCCATGAAATAACATTCCTATGAAATATTAACATGAAAAACCTTGGAAACTGTGTAGGAGTTGACTGTTGCAGGTTTGACATTAACTCCAGAAAGGGCTGCTACAGATAGTGGATCAAGTATATGTCTCCCAATGCTCTTCTCACTCTAGACCACATTCTCCAATGATCTAAATTGGGGTTACACCGTTACTCCCCTAAAACTACACCTC
>MU216986.1:704999-715729 GCA_018584345.1 Thuja plicata | reverse complement strand
GCCCGCCGACGTGATTACCAGCAAATCACATCAATTTAACTGAGTTAGGATCCACAGGTAAAGAACCTTGGAGTGTTTCCTCACGTCCTTTGTGAGTATATGCTTTTCAAGAGAGGGTTGAGTGTTTAATACCCCGTATCAAGCGTTTAATCCTATATGTTATGTAGTGATACAAAACTCACATCAACAAAGTTGTTATCAGCATTGATAGCAAATCTGATTTTTATGACAGCAGACTTAATATTGAGCCTACTCATGAGATAGCACTCATTCCATATGTGAAAGAAGGTTGTATGGAGTTCCCCAGTGTTGACACTCAATCTTTGGGTGTTAGAAATGAGTTATGTGATGCATATGTAGGCCACAGCAAGTCTAATTTTACAAATCAGACCTAGGAAAATAAATCAGAAAATTCAGTGGTTGGTAATAGTTCTCAGGATCGGGTTTTGGATTGACATGCAACTACCATGGAAGAAGTGTGTGAAGATACTATCATATCAACAGATTCTTCCTTACCAGCTGAGTCATCGTTGAGGTTCACTTTGCGAACAATCCTTCGTTTGAGATGGATACAGCATTGTCATATGACAATCCGTTTTTTGAGGTTGATGTTGATCACTCACCCAAGTTGAGCCTGACGCAGTTTTCACCATCTGTAGACACAATTCAATTTCCTATAGCAGCAGTTGTGATGTTCAGATTATGGTTGTGAGTAGGTTGAGGATGTGGCCATACTTATCACTTATCACATTTATAGGTAGGGTTGATACAGCTGGGATGAGTGCATCTATTGAGAGTAGTGGAGAACCACATGTTGCAATAGGTTCTCCTATGGTTACATCCACTGCAGGTGTTGTCGGTGATGAGCCAGATGATAGACATTATATACAGAACTATGACAGTCGGTGCTTAACCGAGGAAGGAGTTTTTTATCGGGACTGCATAGGGAGGAGTACTCATCACTACTTTTCTGATCCACACACAGAGGATTTGATGATGCATCGGTGTGGATTAGCTCTGAGGTTGTACCATCCTTTGTGGGACGAATTTTTGTCATCTGCAGTAGATGGGATCAGTGGCTGCAAGTTGGATTACTTGCAGAGTCAGCACATCCATGAGAGCCCAACAAAGGAGGGAGATAGTGGTAGAGTTACAGACACCTTTGGATGATCTTATTTCCACAGTACGGATGGATGTGAGCGCAGTGTGTTTTGGGACCCAAATGATGGCAGGTTTGACATTGTGTATCGAATGGATCCCAAGGGATCGCCTCACCACTTCGGGCACAATGAAGTTGAGTAGCAAAAGTTTGAGAATGTTCTTCTCGACAGGCTTCTATCCAGAGTTTGGGATCCTTTCAGTGTATTGGGATTTCAGACAAAGCTCACTGGGGAGTTTTCAGGTGTTTGTACAGTGAGGAGTGCTTACAGCTTTCCTTTTGATCCTCCTGTGAATGACCCCTTTCAGATGCACAATTTAGTTGTGCATGGGTTGGACATATGGCAGCTCACCTTGCGCAATTTTGAGAAGCAAGCTTTGCCAGCCTTCCGAGTTGCTTCCCTATGAGATATTCACTCCTGCAACATCTACAGTTGGATTCGATCTAGTTTGGCAAGTTCTGTCAGTTGCTCTAGTGATGATGTTATAGAAGCTAGTTGGTGATCATAGGGACATTACACAGTTCTACCATTGGTATCTGGGTGGATTGGTGTGTTATTGGTTTCTGAGATTGCTTGGGGACAAGCAATTTCAGGAAGGGCGAACTCTAATGTGCCCATTTTCGCAAGCTTCCACTTTCAGAGGATTAGCCTATATCTTGACCCACATAGGCTAATGGAGTTGTTCAAAGGGTCCAGTTTGAGCATCACAGAGTTTTTCAAGTGGCAATAGTTAGCCTTTACGTCTCCATATCTTTCTTGTGTTTTGAGGCTAGGTTATTCATAGATTTATGGCTATGTTTTGAGGTACTTACTATTTATAGTAAGTCAGTGCTTGTTTGAGAGGGACCCTTACTATTTTTAGTAAGGGAGTTGGATGTGTAGTGGGAACAATGGTTGACCTCCAGGTTCAGACGTGACAGAGAAATAATGAGTTCATAAGGCGATAATAAAGTTTATAATGGCATTAATAGTATTAATGATTGATGGTTAGATTATAAAGTTATTATTTAACTTTATAAAGTGGTTTTTGAGTGTGGGTCATTATATATGATTAAAAATTACACCTTTATCATGTTATAACCTATGGTTGACAACAAGAGCCATTATAAAGGTTATTTATAAAGTCATTTTAATGAAAGGGGCTTTTAAATAACATTTATTAAAGGAGGCCAATTATTCAAATGTCTTCCTAAGTCAATGTGAGCACATGGAAAAAAAGAAAATGCATTTTATGAATTAAAAACAAAAGCAAATATATTTGTAAGTTATGTGAAGTGTATTGGAGAAGACACTTGATCGATTCCTACTTGTGAAAATATAAAAGCCAAAAGAGGTTGAAATCGATTCATTCCGTGCTATTAATTTTTTTGATTGTGTGAAGTGATATTGTGACAAGGGTTGTTTGTAGGAACCCTCTCTGGTTCTAACTCTGACAAGCACTGAATTATTTCAATTTTGGTTGTTTGTTTTGCTGAATAAATGTGGTATATTTGCAATGTCCGATATGACAATATAATGTAGCAAATAAAAGATATTGCAATAATAATTTTCCAACTCAAATTTGAAATTGCATTGAAAATACACAGCTGAAAATTCCAGATTTTTATACTAGCTTGAATACTCGGAATTTTGGCAACATATTGACAACCTAGTTCATTAAATAACCCCTATTATCTAAAACAACAATACCTAGAAAATCTAGGAGTTACGATTAATGAACTCACAGGTAATACATGCCTGGAAACCCTCTGAAAGGATGAAAAACAGCAACAGATGAATTCTTCAATAAACAAATGCTTGTAATCTGATTTATAATTGTACCCATAATATCTTTACAGTCTACAGTTGATAAACCTTCAAATGCGTGCTCAAACCCTCGTCCAAAATCTTCAAAACTTCACCAATTAAGCTCAAACATGACTTTTGTATAAAGCCATCGCCGGATTGCACAATTAGTTGGATATTTCACAATTCCACCATGCTGAAATTTTTCAAACCCTTGTTTCTTCACTTCACCCAAATCAACAAAAAACAAACGCACAATAGAATGATTTGCTTTTTGGCACAAGCATTGCTTTTATAATAATAAAAGATATCTTCTTCAAGACACCAAAAGCAAATAGCTTCTCTCACACACTTTTCACTAAAGAACCTTCATCAATACACTTTTCAATTAGAAATCTTCATTTAATAATTTTGAATTAATAATAAATAACTGCAAAGTTAAAAGCTTCATGAAGACGCTTTTCACTTAAAAGGCTTCTTCAACACACCTTTCACTTAAAAGCATTGCTTTTAAGACTTAAGATTATATTCCATGTGAATTAATGATTAAATAATAATTTGGTCACTAAAATAATAATAACTCCCAAAATACTTATCCTTTAAATTTGTCGTCTGAAACAGGAGTCACACCTAATATTTCCCCAGGTGACCAAATGCACTTTCCAAAAATAGAAAGGGTCCTCGATCAACCTCAAACTTACTATAGATAGTAAGTATATGAAACTAAGCCCAAACAAAGTCCAATCTGAGCCAAACGAAGACCAAACTGGAACCTGCTAAATTGGGGACATTACAGTCCTCCCTCCCCAAGATTGTTTGTCCTCAAGCAATCACCGAAACAAGGCACATATCGATCCACCCGGATCCCAAGGAAAAGTATGTATAATATCTCAGGCATCACCTGCAAACCCCGGTGATGACAACTCCATCCACTGAGCTAACCAGAACACACTGTTACCATGGCAACCATAGCAGTCCACACAATCTACAGTGCTAAACCTGTCATCACCTGGGTCCCAGTAGAGATGAAACTCACAGCCATCCATAAAAAGGAAGAATGGATATCCAATACCATCTGACAAACCAAAACTCCCATAACCAAGATATCCATCCTCTGCAAAATCACCATGGAAATGTTGACCCTGCAAGTAGCCTCCTGCTAACTTGTCGTAACTAACCCCGTCAACTGTAGATGGAGAAACCTCATCCCAAAAAGGATGGTATAATTCCAGAGCCAACCCACACCGACGTGCAAACAAGTCCTCAACAGGTGGGTCAAAAGTGAAGTGATGAGCGCTCCTCACTGTGTAATCATGGTGAAATGTTTCAAAACCTGTTAGATGCTCAACAAAACCCAACTGAGAATCAAGAGAGGACTCTCAAGCAAGTACTCCATAAACGACTCTGTGCATTAGAAATTATAAGAAGCAGCATCAACCTGCTCCCCTGCAATCCACAACTGATCCCTTGGAAACTGTGGCACTACCAACTGCCTATCATGATCAACTGTATGAAACGAAGGAATAGATTTGCTTCCGACAGAAGGAAACAAATCATCATGAGAACTAGTCCCCAAACCAGATGATACCTTGTCCCTATCTTGTGAATCAAAGGGAGTGGTGTCAAAAACTGACACACAACTCTCTAACAAATCCACTCCTGCTGCCTCAGGACTCTCAACAACCTACTTTGTATCATCTGTCATCATGCTAACAACTGGAGAACCTGATATCCCAAATCTCTCTCTGTTGTCCTCCACTAAAGCACACACCTCAACTATATCTACTGCATCTGTCTCAAGGATGGATGTAACTGTGTCCCCAACACATCCATCATTGCTAACTGTGGAAGTTGGCTCACCACTAACCACTACTATATGCAACTGAACTGGATCTATGGCTGGCAAAGACAGAATCTGCTCCAACTTCACAGTTACCTCTGCTAAGCATCCCTGCGACTCCTGGAGAGCCAACTGAGTGCCCTCTAAAGCCTAAGAAGTAGTTGTGAGCTCCTGAGTAAGCTCACTCACCTCAAAATTTTGACAACATATTGACAACCTAGTTCATTAAATAACCCCTATTATCTAAAACAACAATACCCAGAAAATCTAGGATTTTACAATTAATGAACTCACAAGTAATACATGCTTGGAAACCCTCTGAAAGGATGAAAAACAGCAGCAGATGAATTCTTCAATAAACAAATGCTTGTAATCTGATTTATAATTGTACCCATAATATCTTTACAATCTACAGTTAATAAACCTTCAAACACGTGCTCAAACCCTCGTCCAAAATCTTCAAAACTTCACCAATTAAGCTCAAACATGACTTTTGTATAAATTCATCACCAGATTGCACAATTAGTTGGATATTTCACCAATTCAAAGTGTTGAAGCTTGTGTAGAATTTACAATTCCACCATGCTAAAATTCTTCAAACCCTTGTTTCTTCACTTCACCCAAATCAACAAAAAACAAATGTACAATAGAATGATTTGTTTTTTGGCACAAACATTGCTTTTATAATAATAAAAGATATCTTCTTCAAGACACCAAAAGCAAATAGCTTCTCTCACACACTTTTCACTAAAGAGCCTTCATCAATACATTTTTCAACTAGAAGTCTTTATTTAATAACTTTGAATTAATAATAAATAACTCCAAAGTTAAAAGCTTGATGAAGACACTTTTCACTTAAAAGGCTTCTTCAACACACCTTTCACTTAAAAGCATTGCTTTTAAGACTTAGGATTATACTCCATGTGAATTAATGATTAAATAATAATTTGGCCACAAATAATAATAACTCCCAAAATACTTATCCTTTAAATATGTCGTCTGAAACAAGAGTTGCACCTAATATTTCCCCATGTGACCAAATGCACTTTCCAAAAATAGAAAGGGTCCTTCTCGATCAACCTCAGACTTACTATAAATAGCAAGTATATGAAACTGAGCCCAAACAAAGTCCAATCTGAGCCAAACGAAGACCAAACTGGAACCTGCTAAATTGGGGACATTACATTTGCAAAAGTAATTGGCTTGAGGAATTGTAAATTTCCCCAGTTATTAGCACTTTGAATTGGTGAGATACCCAGTGAATTGTTCAGATCGACTATGGCTTTATATCAGAAGTCATGATTGTGCTCAAAGGTGAAGAGTTTAGTACTAATTTCATAGTCTTCTATTTGAATTGTTTGCAAAGAGTGGAAGACCAATAAATAGTGCAGGTCGCAGCAATTAATAGCAGCGTTTGAAACCACTGAAGGCAGCCACAGAGACTCTATCAACCGCGTGAGTTTCCAGAGGGTGACGATAGTGCTAGGAAAGGCACGATTTGGGGTTTTCATGTTACATCGGCTCATTACTCATTGGCGCCAAGGCCCCATAGCATTCAGATTTCACCTAACCCATTTGGGACAATAAAGTCTTAGCTGTGATAATCTCCAAGTTTTAAAATTTACATATAAGTTATATGTCAATGCATTGTTCATCATTGTATATATTTCAACTTCTTGAATTTGCAATAAGAAGGATTACTTGTGCATAGCTTGCATAGTTAGTTTTTTTATATGCATTGTTTATATCTATATTGTCATTAACCAAAAACAAAGCATAAACTCTGAAAAAACACAAAAAACAACAAATTTGTGAAGAACTATATCCATCAGAGACAGTTGAACAGGGGTAGAACCAACGGGGCTCTGACAGAAGGGGAAGTGAAAGATGCGGAGTTCATTTCCAAGATTCTCATTGACTCCATAGAGATGGTGGGTAATGAAAATGTTGTCCAAGTAATTACGAACAATGCAAAAGTTTGTAGGGCTGCAGGTGCTTTGGTAGAGGCAAGATATGAGCACATCTTTTGAACACCGTGCACTGTACAGTCCCTCAATTTGTTGATGCAAGCAACTGACAACCAAATAGAGTGGGTGAAAGAAATATACCAAGAGGCCGAGGAGATCCAGATGTTTGTGACAAACCACCATTTGTCACAAGCAATTTTCAAAAAAAATTCAAGATTGGAATTGTTGAAGGTAAATTTAATTTATTTAGTTTCATTTGCCATGTTTTGCATAATTGAATAAAATATTTTTTTGCATTATTTACATATTTTAAATGTGTTGTTAACTTACTATTAACATGTTCTTTGGTTGTTGAGACCTGATTTGCGTCTCACACAATTGTTCTAAGACGACTAGTAAAGGTGAAAGAGGCATTGGGTCAAATGGTTATTAGCAACCAATGAGGTATATGGAAGCAATCAAATTCAGAGAGGACCCAAAAGGTCAAGGCATTGATCTTGCATGATGATTGGTGGGTTCATGTAGAATATGTATTGGAATTCACGGAACCTATCATGTCTATGCTTCGGTTTGCTGATATAGATGCACCACGCTTGGGGGATGTCTATGATAGCATGGACACAATGTTGGAGAAAATAAGAATGGTAATACAAAGGAGAGAGAATGATCCTTAAGACACCTTTTACGAAAGGGTGGAAGCAATCATTCTTTATCGTTGGAACAAGATGACCACGCCATTGCACCTCCTTGCATATGCCCTATCTCCGAGGTACTATAGCAATTATGTACTTTCTATCACTGGGAGAGTACCACCATATACAGATTCTGAAGTTGCTATTGGGTACAAGTGGGCATTTAGTAGATTCTTCAAAGATCCAAAAGTGGAGTCAAATGTTAGGCAAGAATTTGGATTGTTTGTCTCACAAAAAAATCCTGTCAAAGACCAATCCAAAATGGATGCTACTACATGGTGGTACATCCATGGTCAAGATTATATGAACCTCCAACCTCTTGCAATCAAGATCCTCTCACAAGTTTGTTTTTTTGTTTTGTTTTTGCCGTTTGTATTGTAGAATTTAACACTTAACATTCTTGAATTTATCTTGCATATTTTTATTTTTATTTTGTTGGTTTTCTCTCCAGGTTGCAAGCTCTTCTACTGCTGAACAGAATTGGAGTACAAACTCCCGTGTCTCCTCAAACTAACTGTTTCATCCTGCATCTTGTAGTGGCATAAAACTCACATCAACACGTTCCACTATTTGTAATCCCTCATTTTCCCTACAATGGCTGGTTGCAGCAGTCAAAGAGTATAAACATACAGAGAATTTCATGCATATCTCCTATATTAAAACATTCCCGAATCAGAAATATATCTATGATACTATGATAGATAATCATGAAATGCATATTAAATCACTCATGTACACAGAATTATCTATTAGGTATGAAAGCCCATACCACATGTAATTAACACTGTAAGATCACAATATATATGGTTAGTGCCTTTTCTTATGACTTTTATTCTCTTCTCCCATTCGATGTCTTCTACTAAAGGAACTTCTACCTTATATTGTCGTTGGGAGGGAAGACAATGAGTTGCAACCCAAGAGGGGTGTCTCCTCAAACTAACTGTTGCCTCCTCAAAGTAATCACATGCCTCTTCATTAGTATCATGGCTATTGCTTGATGATTAGTTACAGACTAAAGAACATTGATTGAGGAGTCTCTTGGTTCACAGCAAAGGAAATCAGCTTCATGATTATAGAAAATCGAACTGTAATATATATATGTATCAATTTCAGAACCTCTAATCCTCCACTAATAAAGTTTGATCAGCATTCACAGATCGTGAGCAATGACGAAGGCTTCATCTTCTAATAACACCGATTCGGATGCAACTATGTTTCTAGATTATTGACGGGGGTGTGAAGGCATATTTTGTTGTGTTAAAAATTGTGAAGTCTCAGTACCGTGAGATAATTTCTAATCAAAATCTGATCGGGGTCGTGACATTTAATATATGAGAGATTATATAGTAATATCATATTCCAATTTAATGATTGATTGATTGAAGAAATAAATTCTTTCGCTTTGATGATTTGAGGTATTGGTGAGTGATGACTAGGTGATTGTTGATTTAATAGATTGATGCTTGATTGCTGAATTGTTTGCTTCCTTGATCCCAAGGTGAAGGGATGAATGATATGGATTTGATGATGGTTTGCTTGATCTTGTTGATTGATTGATATCATGAGGGATTAATGATTGTTGGATGTGATGACCTCATTTTTAGCAGGTATTGGCAGGGCTTGGTCAGCTCATCATCGCGACCCTAGTGAGTTGATGCTTGGTTTTGAGGGTCCCAGTTGGCAGACTTGCTATTTTTAGTAAGTCAATTGGTCAGTTTCTATTCCTGGCAGAGCGGTATGGACAGTGGTCAGTGCTTCAGTGTGATGTCCCCAATTTAGCAGGTTTTGGGAGCCTGATTATGGTCAACTCGTCATCGCAACCCTCGTGAGTTAACAGTGTGTTTTGAGGGTCTCAGTGGACAGATTTGTCATTTTTAGCAAATCTGGACTTACTATTTTTAGTAAGTCAGTATGGGCCGGTTACTATTTCTGGCAGTGCAGTAGAGGACCATGTTGATCAGTCGTTACCGACAATGGACGCAGGAATTGTCACTAGAGTTATATTTGATAATTAATAATTATTAATTAATAACTTTATGTTATTAATTAATAATAAAGTCATATCATTATAATAATAATACTTCATTATTATAATGTTTTAGAAGTTGCCATCCTGAGGAGTAGTTAACTGATGGAGGATTTTGGAAACTATGGCTACCAAAGAATTATAAATATGGATTCATTTGTGAAGCTGATCATCGAATATTTTTATTAAATCTGGTCTTGAGAATTGTCTCTGATTTTCTGAGCTCTTGCTGAAGTATAAGGGTCGAATTAGCTTCTTGAAGATTGATTCTTCTTGAACTAATCTTCAATTGACTGCTGAGGTATAATCAATTTATCTTTCTTCTTTCCTACTGTCTGCTTGTTGCTGGAAGAAGTAATTCTAGAGAATTTATCCAAGTTGAACTGAGGCCTGCACAAGAGGTCTTTATCACTGCTTTCATCGAAAAGATTGAAGTTGGAGTGTTGTATGCTCGCCGCGCGTGGTGAAAGGCGGAATCATCTTAAACATTGTTATTGCTGTTGGGAATCTACTATATGCAGCCATATAACTTGTAGATAGCAGCGTGAGTGCTGATTCGCACTGGATTAGGAATCACATGACCATTCAGCCGTGTGAGTAGAACAAGCTGGGACGCGTGTGAAGTGGTGAATAAGTGGCGCTGAGACATAGCCTTGGCTGTAGGACCTGCTATGCAGGTTGTATTACCCGCGTAAGGAAGCACTTGCAGGCCGCGTGACTATTTTGCAGTCACCATTGCTGGCCGCGCGACATCTGCAGTTGCTCGCGTGACGACATCAGCAATATATTCATTGATGTGAATGCAAGGTTGGCCGCCATCACTATACGGTTAACTTGACAGCAAACCAGGTTCTTTCCCATTGTTTAAATTCAAGTAAATTAATGCATGTAATTGCCAGTCGTTTTTTCCAATAAGTAATATGCTGGAAATGATTTGTTAGTAAATTGAAAACTATATTTAAATTGTGATAAATAAAGAGTTTCGTTTCGGCAAAGTTTATTGTTTTTGATTGCAAATCTATTAAGTTATAGACGAGCCAGGTCAGGCTCATTACATTCAGACTAGTATTCAGTGTGCAGTTTCCTTGGCTGGGGACTTACTATTTATAGTAAGTCTATTTTTGGCAGTTGCCATTTTTGGCAGTGCAATGGGTGGCTATGTCAGTCAGTCATTACCAGCAGTGATTGCGGGATTTATCGCATGAGTTCATATTTATTAATTAATACTTATAAGTTATTAATTAATAATAAAGCCACATT
>MU216986.1:660569-697658 GCA_018584345.1 Thuja plicata | reverse complement strand
TTTTGATGGTTTAATATGGCAAATGTAAAACTTTTTGTAATGTTTTGATGGGATGGGCTTTTGGAATATCTTATTGTAATGGGGATAGTTACCGATAGCTGATGAAAGCAAATATGTAATCTCTTTTAATATTAATAAAAATACTCAAAATTACTGACCAAAAAAAAATAATACTTTATTATTATAATAATTTAGAAGTTGTTATTTAAGCGAGTGGTTAACTGATGCATCTTTTGGGAAACTGTGGCTAAGAAGTGTTATAAATATGGGCTCATTCTTGGAGTTGGATATCGAATTTTTATATAAAACTTTGTCTTGGAAATTGTTCCTGATTATTTGAATTGTGCCCTTGTTGAAGTATAAGGGTTTGATACTGAATTAGTTTTTGCAATTTGTTGCTGAAGTATAACAAATTGTAATTGCATCACCTCTCTACTGTGTTTCATCGGTATCTAAGAGAGGATTTTTGAAGCATCTACTTATGCACACTGAGGGTGGAATTAATGCTGGAATAGATGTTATCATCTTATGCTTTTATGACAAACTTGTGCTCTGGAGAATTTGTTGAGGGTTTGAAAATCTGAAACTTATCGAATTGTAAATTCGATTAAGTCCTTTACCACTTTGAATCGGATAATAAATCTGGTTAATTGTGAGTGTTCTTTCTGGAGATCAGCGTGCGTTTGGAGGCAGAATTTCTGTAGTTTGTGCAAAGAATTGCGGTATTGATCTTCCAATTTTCAGTGCGGATTGCGGCTGGTTCAGAACTTAGCCATTTTGCTATTGACATATCTCATTTCTAATGAGATTAGATGCCGCATGAACAACAGGACATCGCTGGTGATTAAAACAAAATGCAGCCACCATGCAAGCCGTCAATACTACCTTGGGAGCCACGGCCAGTTAGCATGGAAGACTGTTGGACGATGGCATCACAGATTGTGAAGGGAATGTATTAATTTCAATGTGCTTGGGAGAATACGGTAATTACCAATGCAATTAATTTGTAATTGGTTTGCAGATTTTTATAAGTTATTTGGTGTTGATGTTTTGTTAAATAATTTTATTTCAAAAATATAAAGAAAGAGCTTGTATTTAATTTCTTCAAGTGAAGTTTATAATTGCTTTTTGGGTAAGAAGTGAGTGTGAATCTGGAATTTAGCAAAAGACCAGACGCTTTCAATAATAAATATGCTGGAAATAATTATGTTCGTGGATTGAAAATTACACTATGAAATTGATTATATAAATAAAAGGGATACCATCCGGCAAAGTTACTATTTGCGGTTGCAAAATCAATTAATTCTTAGCAAAGCCAAGTTGGGCTCATTACACTAGATGAATGAAGGATTTTTCTCAATGGATTGGATACATGTGTGATGATTGATAAGTGATCTTTTAATGCTTCGAATGAGTACTTTATACTTTCTTAGTGTAAGAGTCACCGCCTTTCATAAGATTTGAGTCACCACTTTTCATTGTTGCTTTTGAGAATAATAAATAATTCTCCAAATTAATCATCCTTGGATGTTCTCATCAAATGAATCCTTCTCCCGTTCATATCTTCCAATGAGACGGAGAGTTGCACCTCTTCACCACACCTCCCCTTTGCAATGGTCACACCCTTTCACAATCACCACCTTTTGAAAGAGTCACAACCCTTCATCATTCATGTCCTTTAAAAGGGTCACAATCTTCTTGATTACCACACTTTGAAAGAGCCACAACCCTTCATCAATTCTTCCCACTCCAATCTTCTTCCATTAATCCTTCCTTACTTCAACTTCAAATGCTCCCATACTTCTCCTTCTCCCCTTTCAAATGAACTCTGCTCCCTTTTATATCATATGTTGAGGTAGTCACAACCCTTCATTATGTATCTCATGACCTTTCATTAACTTAATTAATTTTTAATTATATTACATTATATTTTACTATTATTTATCTATTTACTTGTTTTTTATTTTAATTTTATTATTATTTATTATTAAATACTATTTGAGAAAGGGAATATTACATTGGGACACCTCACCATATCTTCCAATACAACCCTTGATATGGTTGAGCTACCATGTAATCGTTAAGATTTGTAATTTTGTACATATATTTCATGAAGATTCATACATATATTTCCTAATCCTAGAATTGGATGTATTTCATGAATTGTATCTAATCTAGTTGCAGGTTTTCTCCAAACAGGCTTATCTTCCCTTATTCTTAAGTAAGGATTATATCTCAACTACATTTTGCTATTTGTTTCGTTTGGATTCGTGAATGTAGGGAAAAGTATAAGGTGGTCCAAGAAAGGGTCATTACAATCCTTCCAAACCTTGCATTAAAGCATTTGAGAACATACAGACTGTCATGGTGCATGCCATTTTTCATAATTTTATTGCTTTTAACCATCCTCCAAAAGTCCTCCAAACCCTTTGAAAAACTCAACTTTCAAGATTTTACATTCAAGCATTTTGAACTTTTTATGTTTTGTTTTCCGATTTTCAAAGACCTGGCCGAGTTTAACTGTCGAGACTCGCCAAGTCCAGCAAGTCAAACCTAACTAATGATTACATGCAGTTCAGAAATGGCTATAGCTAATTTGAAGTTGATATATGATTTCAATTGTTTTCCTTTCACTAATTGGACTTCTGATCAGATTTCTTAACAATTGAAGCAAATTGGTCTAATTTTAGACAATGATGTGAAATCCTGCCTGAAACACAAAGGGGCCTAAATATCTCTGATTTTGACTGTTTTCCATCTGCATACAGAACAGGAGAATGAGACAACAAAGCAAAACTGAGAACAATAAAATGTCCATTAAAAAGTGAACCAAATAACAGAACGCTGAATAGACTTACAAAAGAAAATGCTAAAGTTCTGGAAGAATACGTCGGCATAACGGACTACAAATGTGCTATGGATTCTGCCGAGACAAGTAACAGAACACTGAAAAATCTGACAAAACTAAATACTAACCTTCTGAACAAATTCATTGCCGTAACAGACTACAAATGTGCTGTGGATTTTGCCAATGTGATACATAACAGATAGGATATCTTTCTCATCCTGCGATGACGAAATGTCACTTGTCAAACATTACAAGTTTGAAATCACATCATCCCTAAATTCTTACACCAATAGCTCATCCTGTGCTGGCTAAAATAGGAAAGATGATCCACTCATCTCATGATAATACTACAATAAAAATTCTTGGTACTAATTCATTATTATTTATATTATGAAAACTTTCAACATGAATTCTATAGGATTTTAATTTCCTAGACTGTACTGCAAGTAAATCTCGTTCAAAGGCAGACATTTTAATTTATAAAGATGGGAACAACAGTTATCTTAGCAGAATGGAACATGAAGAAATAATAAAAACCTGTGGATGCTTGTCCAAATTTTCCATAAGGGCGTCAAATGACATTTTAAACATTGATACGCTAGGTAATTTCATATGACTAAGAAGCCTCCTTGCTGCAGAACGTATATCAGCGTTGATGTCTTCCAGCATGCCAAGAAACTGCAAATGCATTATAGAAATTTAAATTGCATAAAATTAGTAGCAGAGGAATTATTGCTCATTCAAATTTAAAACTAGACAATAACCATAAATAATCAAGATAAAATAAAATTGAACTTAACATAAGCTAGAATGAAAATGAAATAGCCGATGTCTCGCAACAAGTAAATGTTGAAAAAGATAGAATGTTAAGAAAAAAATTTCAATTTAGATTGTGTAAGAACCCCGTTGGTTCTAACTCTAACAAACACCGAATCGCTTTACTTTTCAGATGTTTGACATTTGTCAAACACTTTGCATGCAAGCTCTATCTTGTTGTCTTTTATTTTCATATTGTTTTTGCTTGCTTGGAAAGGTTTCAAATGAAGTTTAAATGCTTGCAAATGATTACTAAGATATCTAGGCAAAGAACTAAAATGCAAATGCAATCCTTTCTAACTTTTTGAATGCATACACATGATTTCTACATGTAATATGTGCACCTACAGCCAATGGACATTTTCACAAACACTTGGCATGCATCCTTTCAATTCCCAAACTATTCACAATGAATCAATTTGCAATTTATGGAGACTTTAAACTATCAAGCAAGTAATATAAAAACCTAGTAAGCACAGGTTGTGTTATTTCTTCAACATTCATAGAATTGTCTCCATACAAATAACAATCCCTTCCAATGCACACAGCCGAAGATATTAGAGACCCCGAATGCCAAACAAATTCCCTTTATTGCTCACGTCACTTCCTGAAACCCTCGTGGAAACAATAAATGACCTGCGGCTGGTATAATTCAGGTACGGCTGCTAATTGGAATGCTAATCTCAGCCACTATGAGCCACGTCTCCTAATGCTAGGTATTTTTTATCAATAATCTACTGCTGCTGTTAAACAACACAAATCTGAAGTCATTCCACGCCAATCTCATCCAAGAAAGCTCAATGATGACTCCTGGTTGAAGTCATTCTAATTGCATAATTCATTGGGTGTTTCACCAATTCACTATGCTGAAATAACTTATAAGAATTCACAATTTGAATTCTTCAAACTCGAAATCTGAAACCCTTGTTTCAATTTCTTCTCCACACAAACAAAAGCAAATGCACAAGTCATGAATGAATTTTGATTTCTCTCCAAGGCTCTTTTATAATATTTCACCATGAATCTTCATTAGCAAGGCTCTTTAATGATTTTGGTATTTGTTTTTATAATAATGAGTTGACTTTATAATATATCATTAATAAAGCACACTTTTAATCAATGAGTATTAATTACTCATTACCCTCAACATGGCCCCCGCTTTATTATAAAGTCAATTTATAACTTTATAATATAACTTACATAATTAACACCATTAAAATATTAATATCTCATTAAATACTCATTATTTTGACGAACCACTACATCCTCTGTCCGTATGACTACCTTACTAAAAATAGAAAGGGCCCTTCTTGATCAACCTCTGACTTACTATAAATAGTATGGCAAACAGAGCCATGGAAATACCAAACGAAGGCCAGAACTGGAAACCACTAAACTCTGGAGACAATACAAGCCTCAGGAAACCCTCTATCCCAACTCATCAGCCTACGAGGGTTAGAAAAATAGGCTAATCCTCAAAAATCCATGTCTACTAAAAAGAGGACTTTACAGATTGAAACCTCCAAGCTTCATACTACTTAGATGCATGACTTCCAAGACCTATCTCAAGATACCATTGAATTATCCCAGTATGAACACAATCACAGAAAATTTATTTAAAGGAATCAAGTCCTTTAAAATGAAAAGTAGGATAATGTCATAACCCCGCCAGGCTATGAGGAGCTGACGAAGGGAGAAAGCAATTTAAAAATAAAAATAAAATAAATAAACCCTAGGCAATTCTGTGAGAGCCGACCTGATTAATGAGAATAAAACAATTTATAAAGGAGTTAGTTGTATAAAGAGCCGACCTAGATCAGATTTAATACAAATCGCCCAAAAACATAAGGCAGAAATAAAATAAATATTGGGAAGGCAGGCCTCACTTGAATGATCACCACATTTCATCTTGGGCAGGTTGAACAGTAATAGGGGTATCATGGAAAATACATTGAACAGCAGACCATAAATTTAGAACAGCAAAGCAGGAGCACAAACAGCTGTAAATATATTAAATTTATGTAGAAACCTGGTAATAAGCTTTCAAGTCTTATTTGCCTATTAAATTGCCAAACAAGAAGGAAAGGGGAAAAAAGAATTAGTTGTAGAGCAGCAGACACATGAATACATATTTCTTTAGAGCTTCCTTCTTGTTCCCCCTTTTTCTCTTCTTCTCAACAGCAAACAACAGAAATTGGTAGCAAGTTATGATTAAGGGTGATGGGATTAGCGATTTATGTTTTTAGGGCTATAAAAGGAGTACAGGAGAGCTTGCACCCCCATCCCCTCCCCCCCAACACAATTTTTTTTTTTTTTTTCTTAACAAACTGTTATTTCAACTTTATTTTTGATATCAAGCCATTTGACCATTCCCAGAACAGTTGAGGGATATCTCAAACATCCCAAGCTATCCTGAAGATTTACAGAAGCCCTGCCCTTGTGGACAAAATCCCAGGAAGGCATACCCAACTTCCCCAAAGACGGGAAAAGCCAGGAGATCCCCAACCATCTTGGTATCCCAGGACACCAGTCAAAGTGTAGCATGACTAATACAAAATTCAGGGCATTCAAATGTTTAAAATGGCAATTAGATTTTCATTTTTCTATGGTTAATAAAGCAAAAGAGTTGAGGCCAACATGCGATGCCCTGTATGAAGATAGCTGTTAATTATTTTATGCATGCATAATCTTATATCTACTCATTTGTTATGATTTATATTAAATATGACTTCACTCTTCAACTGAAACATACCATTCAAATATAATACATACTAATTAAGAAATTATATGCACATCACAAGTGATACTCATAATGGTAGATAAATAAATTCTAGCTACGACTATTTGTTGTACTTCTCCACTAGCCTTTTTCTGAAATTGATTATATCTGTCCATATAAAACATATTAAAAAGGGAAGAACCCCTGCAATAATCTCTTCCAATAAGGGGGATGCTAAATGATTACAGAGAGGGTTGGCAATCAATAGGAAAATCATTTTCACTATATAAATAGGAATGAACAAATACCAGCTTTTAATCAATTCCTGACGAAGAAATCAAACAAAAGAAAGATTGCAATAATGATATCTCCCTGTGGGACAACACATGACCAAATTAATTTCAAAATGCCAAAACTGGAGGCAAAATATTTTCACTTTTGATTGAAGGTTCTGTCCAATAATTGAAAGATCTAATGCTAATTTTACTGGAGAAAACTAAAAATAATTAAATTATTCTTCTATGTGACTTCAAGAAATTAATCAGGATAAAAAGAGACAATAAAAGGAATTTGGCAAGTACCATATGCATGTGTTTTGCCTGCACTCTTAAGTGATCAAGCTGAGCCATGTTAAGCAAACCATGTAACGTATGCATGCGAACCTCAAGAGAATCATCATTCAGCATATCCATCAATAAATCCAGTGCACCATCAGCAAATTGGTTAGAGAAGCCACTAAGCCTTGTCAAAGAATGAATGGTGGCCACACGAACCTACAAAGGCAAAGACAGATGTATTGTTTAACTCGGTGGATACCATGTTGGGTATAAATGTGGCCTATGAAAACTACATCTCCATGAAGAAGATTTCCATGCAGATTTCTCGCAACAAATCTAAACCAATTATTACCTCAAAGAATTCATCCTCAACCCCATGAAGAAAAGCTCCAGCAGCACTAAGGGTGAGAAAATTGAAGTCCTCGCCACAGTCCAGGTGATCCCTGACATCTTGAATTCCACTAGTTGATTTCTTTGTTGTTTTCCCCAAAATCTTCTTACTAAGGGCTTGGAGCAAAACATTCTCAGATAAAGGGCCCATTTCCCCAAGTGCTTCAAGTGCTTCACTTCTCACTCTCATATTCATATCCCTTGAGAGAGAGCACAACTGCATTGCAAGTGTAAACATTTACCCAATAAATTATACAATGAAAAGCATTTGAGAATGCCATAATATCAATAGAAACAAAACATCTTGCAATAGACAGCAAAATCACAAGAGTTAGAAACTAAAAGATGAGTTTGTGTAGATTAAATTCTGAAATGTAAACCTTATATCTGTAACAACACATTAATACAACATTAATTCAATCCAATTACATTTAATTTAAGGAAATGAGATTTCTCTAAAGAATAAAGTCAGTCACAATTTATAAATTGAATGTCAACATGTCGCATTTGTCAATCAACACAAGAAACATTGCGAACTTCATGACACCATTACAGTGGATTCAATGTTGACATAACATGGCATATATTGCCTTTGTCTTATCCTTCTTACAAATAATATAATAGCAAATATTATTTTACCACAATTCAAGGTCAATATGCAAAACCTTAGTTGCAGGGTATGCTGGTAGGGATTCTCGTACCCAAACCAAGTTCACTCAAATTCGGGTTCACCCAGGGATACGCCCGAGTGCGCACTGGGTATGCCCCAGGCACACTAGGTAGGTTGTGGGTGAGCGCTTGTGTACCCACAGCGCATCGTGGGCGCTTGGGGTGTACCCTGTGCACACCTAGGCCTACCCATAGGGTACCTGTGGGCTTGAGTGAGAAATGTTGAAGTTCTGGTAGCAGCAATAGATATTATTCATACCTCTGATGATATTCTACATTCTTGTTTCACTGTTTTGTTGTTCTGGAGCTGCAAAGATCTTATCATCCTCCTTCCATTGGTTTCTATTCCTATCATCATATGTGTCTTTATCATGTTCAAGTTGTGACTCTTTTATGCTTCTCATTGTGTTCGAGCTTTGTCTTATCATCATGCGCGTAGTGCTATGAATTGGCTCGTGACTATGAAGTGGTGTCGTGTATCATTGGTTCTTGCATTGATGATAGCAATTATGTGTATAACGGCTGACTCTGGGTGTTCCGCGATGGAGTCTCTTCAATTACTAGGAAGTCTTATTATTCTCGCACGGCAAGAGAAACTTCTCTGGTTAGACGGATCAGGTCATATTTTTGCAAGTCTTTTGTCTATCAGTTATTGCAATCTATATATTTTGGTTCAAATCTTAACATGGTATCAGAGCGGATCTAAGGAAACAATCCAAACCAGAATAGAACAATTGGATTCTAGAAGAATCGTAATGTCTAATGGGAGTTGAATATGCTGTTCAAAATGAGGGATTCATATGAGAACGTGTAGCTGAAGAGCCTTGGAGGGTAGAATCTCTGATGAAGCTTCTTACCTAGACAAGGAGGATGCTGTCATGTTCGTCTATGCTTATATGTTTGGCATTCATGTCTATGAGGATAGCATATGTACTAGTGTTCAAATTTTTCACTATTTGCCTGCACTATAACTGTGTGATGGCAAAAGATCTATTGGTGGATTGTGAGGAAATTTAGGCAATAAAGAGATAAGTATTTGATTATTGATCATGAATTTTATGTAGTTAATTCATGCTATAATATTAAGAATAGTGAATCATATATGCTTTAAGCATTGATCTATATATTTTCTCTTCATGAATAGTTTGATTCTACGAACTATTGCTAATCTCTCTAAAAATGCTTCCAGGATGGATCGAGAAGCAACGGGATGATGAGAGATTACATGAAAAGTCACGCAGGCTATAGAAATGAACGTAGGAATGTTGCTTGCAACCATGGGACTGAATTGGTGGCACATAACTTCATTAAAGAGAAAGAACCTATTCAGATTGTCATTGCAATTAGTTTCTTCGAAGAGGAAGAAATGACATTTAGAGGGAGACTATTCAGCTACAGAAATCAGATTCAGAGGGAGCTTGAGTGGCAGATGGAGAATGCCAAGTCCTTTGTAGAGGATCAGCAAGCTTGTGTAGCAGTGTGACTGCAACAGCTCATTGTTGGATAAACATTGGAGCCAATTTCCTAGTATTATGATAATCAAAGCTATGAGAATGTTGCCCCTGTTGCGAGGGAGTCTCGGCTTTCAAATGATATTTTATGTGTTTTAATGAGTTCTTCTCTAAGAGGGAGAAGTTCGAGGTGCAATCCCTTGTTAATGAGTTCTCCGTGAGGGAGACGTTCGAGGTGCAATCCCTTGTTAATGAGTTCTCCGTGAGGGAGACGTTCGAGGTGCAATCCCTTGTTAATGCATTCTTCTTTGCGAAAGAAGTTTGAGGTAAAAGCCCTTGTTCCACCCTTGGGGAGTAGCTATGGTGGATCCACCCTCTAGGAGTAGCCATGGTGGATGTCATGTGAAAGAATCCATGACTTAGCTTTCTGTTCTTTCACCCTCTGGGAGTAGCCATGGTGAATGTCATGTTGAGATGACAATATTATGTTGAGAAAATCTATGATGAGATTTTGTTATTGACATTTTTTTGGTTGCAGCTTCTTATGCTTGTCATGCTAAGAGATGGCAAGACATATGAATAATCTCTCTTGCTAAGAGGTAGTGTTGAAGTTCTGGTAGCAGTGATAGATATTATTCTACCTCTGATGATATTCTATATTCTTGTTTCATTGTTTTGTTGTTCTGGAGCTGCGAAGATGTTATCATCCTCCTTCCATTGGTTTCTATTCCTATCATCATATGTGTCTTTATCATGTTCGAGTTGTGACTCTTCTATGCTTCTCATCGTGTTCGAGCTTTGTCTTATCATCGTGTGCGTAGTGCTATGAATTGGCTCGTGACTATGAAGTGGTGTTGTGTGTCATCGGTTCTTGCATTGATGATAGCAGTTATGTGTATAACGGTTGACTCTTGGTGTTCCGCGATGGAGTCTCTTCAGTTACCAAGAAGTCTTCTTATTATTCTCGCGCAGCAAGAGAAACTTCTTCTAGGGAGACAGATCGGGTCATATTTTGGCAAGTCTTTTGTCTATCAGTTATTGCAATCTCTATATTCTAGTTCAAATCTTAACAAGAAAGAGCGTCCAAACTCAATATATGTAATGTCCCCATTTTGAGCGAGCATTGGAGTTAGTGGATTTAGCCTATCATTGGGTCCTTGTAGGCTAATACTGGTGATTAGAGGACCCTGTTGTGGGTTTTGACCTATTTTTGAGGGACTTACTCTTTATAGTAAGTCAACAGATGGTTCCACTGAGCTCAGATGATTTAGAGGAGTTATATGATGCTCTTAGATTTTATTTCCGACTTCCGGTTTGGACTCCAAGATTCTTGGAGGGAGCGTCTATTTTTAGTAAGTCATCTCGTCAGGTTCATTCATCAACTTTCATCATCAGGATGACTCATGTGCTATCAGATTTTGTTTCTGATGCTTCCTCAGTCGTTCTTGCAAGACGGGTGAATTATGATTATTATTTAATTAAATCGGCTAACGTTGCTATTTTTATTGGGATTGTATTTTGGGCATCTTAGTGTTATAGCTCGTTGGAACCGGGTTGAGAAGTTTTAAATCATGAGCTCATAAAACAAGGACCCTATGCGTCAGAATATTGTTATTTTAATGAAAGGGTCTTTTTTTCATCATTAAAGTGGAAAGAAATATAATAGTTTATTATATTTCAAATGTGCACATAAAGCATAGTCTTTATGTAAGTCAAAGTGTGTGAGAGAAAATATCTTTTATTATAAAAGCAATTCTTTGGGCAAAAGCAATTCATTAATGATATCTTTATTTTTTGCATTGGATGAATTTGGTGATTGGGCTGAGCCTAGGGTTTGAGCAATTGGAATATGGAAGAATTGGGAATTCTTCTAAGTATTTTGCACTTTGAATTGGTTGATCACTGCCAGTGAATTGTACTAACGTTAATCTCATCCAGAGATTAAGAGTGTGCTTAATTGGTGTCCAAATAGTGGGGAAAATCTAGTGTTGCAAGTCTGTATCAATTTACAGTGTGTTGGGGAATGTGTAATATCCCCAATGGATATCCTCCCCAAAATTTCTCAAAGTAATCTCAGAAATTTAAACAAAGAACTTCATGCAATATATTTCAGATTCACCAACAAATACCAGAAAATACCCAGATAAAATACACTCAGAAATATTATTTCATTCAATCTTCAACAGTTTAATAACACGATCCAATTTTAAAAACAGAAGTCACAATCAAATTGGAAACTAGAGAAGAACCTAAACACAATGTGAACTCCGTTGCGAATCCACCTCAAAAGATGAACTGGGTTTCCGTCCAATCCACCGAGAAAGCCTGAAGGTTTTCGTTCTCAGGTTTCAAAATCAAAAGCTCAAGGCTTCCCAAATTCTCCAAGAGAATAGAAATAAATTTATAAACCAAGAATGAACCAAATGAGTCTCATTTCCCTCTTTTAAAGCAACAAGTTGTGACTCTTCAGTTTCCCCTTCTCTGTCCTTTCATATTTCCACTTTATGTCTTAATTAAACCACTTTAAATTAATATATCCATTTAATAATAAAGTGGCATAATAATAGACTATTAAATCTTCTGGCACTAAAATGGATGATCAAACGAACTCGAAAGACAATGTGTGATAGCTAGTCGGAAAGCTCTCGGCGATACGCTCCAAGTCCAACACTGAAATGCCAAGAATACTGAGTTCTGTTGACTTACTATATATAGTAAGTATCTGGAAACCCTGCGAAAACTACTCTGATTGGCCTCAAACTGGAATTACCTAGGCCAAATATCACACTAACCCATGTAGAGTCCTGGTTAGCCCACAGGACCATGGTAAAAAGGTTAACGATGCATCAAGAAATAATGTGCTAGAAAAAGGGGACATTACAGTCCTCCCTTCCTAGAGATTGCTTGCCCTCAAGCAATCGGTATCTGCATGTTGTGACTAAAATGCCTGGATCCCATACCAACCTCAAGGAAGCTGCTCCACCAAGTTGTTGTGCTAATCTGATACAAACAACATGTCCAGAATTGTGAAGCCACTCATCAATACCCCACAACAACAATGCATTAATCATACTAATACCGGGATCCCAAATCACCCCATGTGCATGATCAGTCGAATCAACTTGCCATGTGTTGCTATCATCTACGAGAAGATCCTCAATCCAGTTGAGAACCTCACTCCAACTGAAATCACAAGCACCACTAAGGTCAAATGAAGGTAGGAACTCGACATTATGCCAACCAGCTCCCTGAATTATTACTAACCATGAGAATGTTACTCCTGGGTCCCACAAACAAAAAGGTCATCCACCTTCCCAGCTGTCTGTAATATCTTGTCGATCCATACCCATAATGGGTGGAATGTCCAAAATGTCCAACTGCCACAACACTACCCCTCTAACATGTATCCCAAATCGGTGACTGTACTGAAGAAGCAAACTAGCAACATTGCTGGACATGGCTTCCTCCTTCATGAAGGGGAAGCGTATCAAACCAATCCCCCATCCCACACCTATGCAATAATCAAAATAGAAAATCCTCTGTAGGTGGGCTGAATAGGAAACAAAATGCATCCCATACAATGTGGCCATAATGTGATGCACTAACCGACTCCTCTAGGAATCCTGAATCGGCACTAGGATTCCATAACTGTCTCTCTATACCAAGAGCCATACAATGCACATCATTGTGTGAAAGAATCACACCATCAAGCACAATCAGCATACCAAGCTCAACAATCCCATACTGAATAGACTCTACCCAAATGTCATCATCACGCTCAACATCTGTGATGGTAGAGTTACCATAGGCACTGGATGAATCGTTACGGTAATGTGGTTGAGTCCCAACTGTGTGAAGAGGAGAACGAATCAAGGGATACTCATCAATATTGTCTTATCTCCTTATGTACTCCTTGGCCACTCTGACAAGTCTCTATCCAATGCTGATTTGTAATCAGCATCATGTCCATCTATCAAATGTGACAAGGCAGCCACCTCCAGGCTGCAATCAACACCAATCTGAGAAGTACTCTTCTCCAAGATCAAGAGTTGGGGCTCCTATTGGACTCTTCTATCATCAAATTCAAAAGGTGCTCCATCATCCAACTCAAAGAGTGGATTATCAAATGTCCAATCAACACTCATCTCAAAGAGTGAGTTATCAATCAGCTTGAGATCTACATTATCCATACGCTTCATCCAATCAGTCCGCTCTCTAAAATAATTGGCCTCATATTCAATTCTTAATTCTTGAGTGCCAACATCATGCTGAATCAAAGGATTACCATTATAACAGTGATTGGAGTCATTTTCCTCATGCCTTTCCTTAATTGCTACTACAAAATCAGACTGGAAGCAACCTGAATTTTCAATTTGTACCTCATACGCTTGAGTGTCCTCAATGCCTTGTTCTGATTTTTCTTCATGTGGTTGATCAATCGCCGTTGTTTTTGCAGATTCCATGACATCATACTTATCAACCTTCTTGTTATCATGAAGACTTATGTATTTCACACCCATGGATGCATGAAATGATTCTTCTTCATCCATACCATCCTTATGTTTGCTAATAGTTCTTCCTCTATCTTGTCCACTATTAAGAATGGCTTCAATTTTTTTTCACATTGTTTGACAACAATGTTAACTACATCATGGGCATTAGAAGAAGTAACATGTGCTTGTTTCAAAACAGCCAATAGGGAAGATAAGAAGAATTCAGAATTATCATCTCTCCTCAATAATCAAAGACATAATGGACTGCATCGAAGATAAAACATTTCGCATTTGATTCTTTTTAATAGCAATCAAAAACTGATGGAACATTTCAAGAATTAACTCTTCACAACCAAGATCCAACAACATGATCACACAAGCTCTGATTTTTGCAACTAATTCTAAAATTTTGACTTTCTTACCAAAGGAAGGATTATGGATATCATCCAATCCTTGGAAACTTTCTACGATCAATTGGAATACCTCCTTCATAACTTCCTTGCTATAAGGAACTGGTGGCGCAGTTATCCTCATAACATTAACAATACACATAATAACTGCAAGTCTTACCTCTCCATCAGAATGTCTCAACAACACTGGCTTAACCAAAGGAATCACAGCAAGAATCATGGACACTTGTTTTACCTTAGAACCTAGTTGTTCTATCGTGGATAAACAATTCTGTATTGCTTCCAATTGCAAAGTAATCCATACTTTGATTGAGGCAAACATGCAAGTTTCCTTTCTATACTGTAGAGCTTTTCTTCAAGAATTTGCTCCTTATCCTTGGTGATAAATTTAGGTAGCTGCGTAGACATGTCTGTGATAAATTTGTTACTTGTCCTTGGCAATACCATTGTAAGATTCCCTGCTATTCTTCACCAAAATTTGCAATATGTACTGTAAGAAGCTTCCCTAGTTTGTACCAAATTTTTTCATTCATCTATTCAGCTATGGACGAATTATGTCAAACAATTTGCATTTTGTAAGAACCTCAAACTGAATCGACTCTTTTCAACCAGAGATACTTAACTCTAATATGTTGTTTATGTGTTTTTCTAGAGTGATGCACAAATAGAGTTGCTTAAAATGATCCAATATTAGAACAGAATATAATGTTTCAAAGCTGCTGCACTTTGCATTTCAGACTTCCAGTTTTAATGTTTGTTTATCATGAGATACAAGTGCAAGATAAAGAGCGAGTAACAGAACAACAACAAGGGATATGATGCATTGGTTTCAAAGCTGCTGCACTTTGCATTTCAGACTTCCAGTTTTAATGTTTGTTTATCATGAGATACAAGTGCAAGATAAAGAGCGAGTAACAGAACAACAACAAGGGATATGATGCATTGCTAGCAATTTTCAGATACCAAATAATAAAATATTGCAGTCAAAGAAAATTACAACAGTCTGACCTCTGGAACTCAATGACTCGTGTTAATAAGCTGAGAAGGCATGGATTGGAAAAAAAAAATCACCAGCAACTCTCCTGTACAGAAGTTGCACCCAATGTAACTCCCGATGGTCACAGCAAGGCATAGAACTAAGCAAGTCACATTAATTTGTGCCACTAAAAATGTCAACACCCATATTCATGTGCTCCAAACAGGGTGCTAGTAGAAGCGTATTGCAAGAGTTATAAGCTCCCAACTCATAGAGAGATCTGCCAGAGACTGAAGAAGTCCATAGTGAAGTCGGTTGTGTGCTCACTCTGAGATTCCCGTCCAAAGTATAATCGCTAATATTAAATCTTTCCTCTGAATTGTTTAGCACCCAGTGCAATGTCAACCCAAGGATGACAAACTGCCAAGACTGCAAATATCAGTCACACAAGCTAATTCCTCACACAGCACAATCGTTGCTCAAGAATGATTTTCTTCACCATACCATACACAAACTTCAGCATATAATCAAAGTTTATCCCTCCACAGCAGTAATCAATCCTAAATATTTCTGTCAGAATATCTGCTATTGTCGCTAAGGAAATGTTATTAATGCCAATAAACATTCCAACATATGACTTACCACTGTAAGGTCCCACCTAGTTTGATGCTAAATTTTATGTTCCCTTATTAATTATCCCGTGTTCACCAACCACTGGATATGCGAATTTTGAAGGCCAAGATATCTTTCTGCTCTGAAGGAATTTGAAACGGTACACTTCAAAGGATAAGCAATAACGGACATAAGGAATAAGAGTAGCCTTTCCTGCGTATTTAGAAAATTAATACATAACCATCTTCATAACTTGTCGTATCTTTCCACACTCGCCAAGATTCGGCACTCTCCAATGCTTGCAACCCAATAGCCGTCACTGTTGCACCAGTCCTGAGTCTTCAGCAATACAAGACATGCTTGCACAGTCTTTCAAGCTCCAGAAAATGGTTTCAAATGCCACTCGATATTCTTTCAGCCATAGAAAATATGAATCGAACTTGAGCTCCAATGTCAGAGATGCTAATGTTTGATTGTCTTCATTTGATCGTATTATTGACAGCAATGATATCTGAGAAATATCATTCGCAATTAATAAGCTTCAACAATGTTTAACCCTATCCTTCAATATATTCACGTTCTCCCGATGATTCCCCTTCAAATATTTTTATACTACTATGAAGCCCAAGTATGAGTAGGCCCCACATTCACAAATTATTCCGCCTAACCTTCGACTCTTAACTCCTCTTGCCGATGCACAAAGAAATACCATATTAAGTCGGGACCCGCAGGAAATAATGCTCAATCAATTCAATCTTAATTTTGAATCGGTCCTTAAGATGATTCAAAACCGCGATTTTCAATATTATCACCAACATTATAATACAACTCTTGTATTTGCAAGAACACCCCACTTTGAAAAAAAATATTTGCTCACTTCAAATATTGATTTACTCTAACTATTCTGAGGATGACATAAATCTTCATAAAATAATATTAGAATTTCATCAAGCATTACCCTTGCATTTTAACATCAAGCCTTCCCTATCTAATTTCCTTCAATCTGTCAATTTCAGCCACACGTTATTGTATTTTAAGAAGAGGATTCTGACAATATTCCAGATGGCTGAATGTAACGCCCATGTTCCAGACAACTGAATGTAACGCCCAGGAAGGGAATTTAATGAGACAACATTCTCTGTATTAAGTCATTCAATATTTCTCCCTTTTTTTTCTTCTTTTTCCCAAATACGACACAGAGTAGTTTTGCTAATGAAGTAAATAGTTTCAGTTGGATCATTTCTTCCAGGCAACCATAGTATCCGCTATTGTTCGTTTCACAATATACTGTTTTGTGGATTATATCCAGTTAAAGCTTCCACGGCTCTGCAACTTGTTTGTCTCCTCACTGCATCATAGGTATTTCGAAAAGGCCAGATAATTATTTCACTTCTTTCATACAGCTTCAAATATATTCCACAAACTCCAACTCACAGCATGGTAATAAACCATTGGAATTGTTGACAGGAAAATTATTTTCCAGGCTGCTCAAGAACTAGACCAAGGTTCCAATACATTAATCTTCAGCAAATATTCTTGTAGCTCTAAATTTGTTTTTAGTGATTTCACAATTTTGTCCACACCTCTCGGTTACTCATGAAACCCTCGCAATCTGGAATTTTTCTCTGATAAAAAAAACTCTGATAAACCTTTCTGGAAAATTGTTTCTGAATAAACTCCACAGGCTGGCAAGAAAACCAGCTCTGATACCACTGTAATATCCCCAACGGATATTCTCCCCAAAATTTCTCAAAGTAATCTCAGAAATTTAAACAAATAACTTCATGCAATATATTTCAGATTCACCAACAAATACACAGATAAAATACTCTCAGAAATATTATTTCATTCAATCTTCAACAATTTAATAACACGATCCAATCTTAAAAATAGAAGTCGCAATTAGATTGGAAACTAGAGAAGAACATGAAACACAATGTGAACTCCGTCGTGAATCCACCTCAAAAGATGAACTGGGTTTCTGTCCAATCCGCCGAGAAAGCCCGAAGGTTTCCGTCCTCAGGTTTCAAAATCGAAAGCTCAAGGCTTCCCAAATTCTCCAAGTGAATAGAAATAAATTCATAAACCAAGCATGAACCAAATGAGTCTCCTTTCCCTCTTTTAAAGCAACAAGTTGTGACTCTTCAGTTTCCCCTTCTTTGTCCTTTCATATTTCTATTTTATGTCTTAAATAAACCACTTTAAATTAATATATCCATTTAATAATAAAGTGGCATAATAATAGACTATTAAATCTTATGGCATTAAAATGGATGATCAAACGAACTCGAAAGACGATGTGTGATAGCTTGCCAGAAAGCTCTCGGCGATATGCTCCAAGTCCAACACTGAAATGCCAAGAATACTGAGTTTTGTTGACTTACTATAAATAGTAAGTATCTGGAAACCCTGCGAAAATTACTCTAATTGGCCTGAAACTGGAATTACCTAGGCCAAATACCACACTGACCCATGCAAAGTCCTGGTTAGCCCACGAGACCATGGTAAAAACGGCTAACGATGCATCAAGAAATAATGTGCTAGAAAAAGGGGACATTACAGAATTATATTTATTGTAGATTGCTGCCATTAGAGGCCACTGTTTGGAGTTTAGGCAGCCTCTCTTCATTTATAGGCAGCGGCTAAGGACATAGAAGCTGTGTTTGGTAATTAGGGGCAGCGGTTGATGCATTGAGGGCGTGTTTTGACAGTTTAATGCTTCAACTTTGCAATTCACAGCTTGGCGTCAAAGAATAATTGTTTCCAAAATTGTTGTGTCTAATATATGGTGCTCAATAATACAAGTGATCAAATTCCAGGTTTTCTCATTGCAATAAATTTTCTCCTTATTATATTACATGGTCAATGAATGTAATTCATTTCTGGAATGAAATAAAATGAGATATTTGTGCATAGCTAGCAAGGTAATTTGAATGTTTATGCATTTGTATATGTTGGAATTGCAAAAATCATTTAAATACAAAGCAAACCATATACACTCAGAAATCAGAACTTAGACATTGCATGCCAACAGTTTGACGAAATGTCAAACATACAAAAGTGAAGCAATGCAGTGTTGTCAGAGTTAGAACCTGTAGGGGTTCTTTACAATACAAAACAATTTTTTAACCTTTTTTGCAAGAAACCCTAAAACAGCCCATATGAAGCCATTTCTCCCTAAAACAAAACACTTTGACTCTTCTTTTTGCTCCCTACTCTCGTCTCATTTTGGCATTTTGAAGAGCAGCTAGTTATTTTCGAAGGGGATCAATCGAGGAGTGCCAGATAGCTTGCACAAAGGAGGAAAAAAGCATCTAAAGTAAGCATTTAACCCTATTCTATATTCTTTTAATGATTTTTTTCAAGATTTTCAATATTTTTATTTTTTTAAGAAAAAAAGAAACAAGTTTAACTATTTATTATAATGCTTGTTGATCTTCATTCTAAACATGTATGCTTGTATTTATTTATTTATTTTCTAATTTAAAATTGTGTAAATTCTTATAATAGCAAAATCAGATTGCAAGAATGGCCACAAGTTCAATGGATTGGATACAAACCAAAAAATTAAAATCGATAAAGGATCTACTATATGAAGACATACCAAAATGAGTGAACAACTTCCATGAGGTGGGAGATCTTTGAAATTGTAATGAATGTAAAGTCAATTTTAAAGAGCTCATAAAATTGAGTGAAACTAAACTTTTTCAGCCCTTTTGGAAAGGGGTTAGTGTAACATGCTAAACCTAACTACCAAATAATATTAACAAATAATGAACAAATCATAGGAAATTAAATTTTATTTCAACTCATATTAACAGAAAGAACTACTTTCCTTTTCACATGAATATGATAACTGTAAGGTTCGTTTAACTAACAGAAGTAAATGATATCACAATATACATTCATCAAACTACCTTCACGTGAAAATAAATTAACTAACAATTCAATACTGTTTAACCGAAAGAAAGAATTCCATAATTGAATAAACTAACAAAACATGAAACATAGAACCTAATGTAAGTGTTTGCCCTTGTTTTCTCTTTCTTCAAATGCTCCTGATTAACATCCAGGAGAAGCAGAGCACCATCGGAGGCTTTAGCTCCCAACATCTAACCTTTCGGTTTCGACCTTACGGTCTCCCACACAACTTCCTTTCAGAAGTGGCCCAACCCTACACGAGAGGTGCAAAAACTGGATCCAATCTTTCTTGCCATCCAAGACTTGGAGTTTAGAACCCACAATTGTCTTAGCCAGTCACACCCTATTGACTTCCTTGCCCATGAGAATGACCTTCCTGACTAGACATGCCCTACTAGTTCAAGTGACTGACGATTACTACACCATTGCATAGGACCACCTTTATTAAGGTTTTCATTTTGCAAGCACAGTACTTTGTGCTATCATTGTCACCACCAAACTCGTATAAGAGTCCTACGACTCTTAAGATCTTTCCCGACCTTAAAAGGACTTGTTGTCCAAGATGGCCAATACATTGTCTCACTAACCAAGGATTAATGCTTATATTCCTAATCTACTAGGATGTCCTACTCAGCCCCTTCCCAATTACTTAGGTTAGGATAAGGTTCAATAATACTGGTGGACAAGCATTCCTCAGACAACTACCTATCACAGATTATCAGTTAGGCTGATCACCCTTCTCAAGGTTTCATGACTTCTATTTCTGAGTTTCACCAAAATTTGGGCAATATTAAGCTTGGACAATTCAACCTCTCTGTTTTGATCAAGATCTTATTATCAGATTTATTAATCTTAGTAATTCCGATCTATCCTGAAATTGCAGTTTCATGGAGGGTGTTGGTTCATCTCTGTTCTTTAATTCAATAAATAATAATCAGATTCACAAGGATCCTTCCACTCAGTAAGGTAATGTCCCGTTTATAATCAGTAAATGAATTTTACCCTCTGGTTTATATTCCCTTCAAGTTTTGATTAAAGCAGAATCTTAGTCAATCAATATGCATGCCAGAATGGCTATAGATGCCATAGAGCATTCACCATTCTGAATGCCATAGGTTTTCCAATGAATGCAACAGTAAGATAACAGTACATGGTTTCCACGTGGATATTTCATGGAGATTCAATTTCAAGTTTCATTTCATACTAGTGCATGTAGAGGCTTCCATTCAAAGGATCGAATGAGTAATTCAACTGTACTGGTGTATGAGCATTCGATTTAATCCAATAGTATGAACAGTATTGTGGATTCACTATACGAAGATTATATTCTTTCCACTTGATGATAATATCAGTCCTAATGCATGGCGTTTAAGATCATTCCACAAGATAAATAATGGTAAAACGTGGTACATTCTAAATGTGCATTAATACTGGACGTGAATGCACAATAATATATTTCATATCAAGTGCACAGTAATATATTTCTTATTGAATGCGCAATAATATATTCATTATCGAATACACAATAATATATTATTTTACAATAAATGATCAAGATAAGTTGGATGTGCTATGAAAAGATAAATCCATATGATCAAAAGAAGAATCGATACTATGTAATCAACTTCACAGCTTACAAGGTACTGGTATTTCCTCATGGATATAATTACAATGAAGAAACATGCCTGATTCATTTGTGATTGAAAAAAACTCAAATCCACCAAATTGCCAGCAGCTCAAGAATGTTTCATTGCCGCAACCCCCCTCAGGAGTCGGCTGTTTGGAACTTTATGGTTTCCTGCAGGCATGTTATTACTGGCCACCTCACTTGGCAGCTTGGGGATGGTGATTCGGCATCCTTTTGGCATGATTCGTGGGAAGGCTTTAAGGCCCTCCAGATGTATAATCCCCATGCAAACCTTATTAGAATTTCAAAATCTCGTTGGGGCAGATCAGTTGGACTTCATGACTTTGCAGAGAGATAAGGATTGGTGAAGTGGGTTTGGAAAGATCCTAAAGACCTTAACTTACCAAAGGATATCGAAGATTACCTCGAGAAGATAATGAAGAAGAGAATTTTCCTATCTGATACTCCAAGCTGTCTCATTTGGTGTGGTGCTAAGAATGGTAAGTATCCGGTGAAAATTGGTTACAAGTTACTTGAAACTGAATTTGAAGATCAGGGCTGGCCTCTCAAGGTATGTTGGAGCAGGCACGTTCTCCCAAAGGCTGGATCTTTTGCATGGCTGGCTTTCAAAGGTTGTATATTATCTGGAGAAAGACTTAATAAGATTGGGTTCACTGGCCCTTTTAGATGCCCTTTATGCAAACAACATGAGGAAACCATAAACCATTGAACATTTGTTACTTCATTGTGAGTTTACTCAGAGATGTTGGTTCTTTCTCTAACAAGCTCAATTGGCACAGTGCCTTTCCTACGACTTTGAAGGAGATGTTTCTCAGTTGGCGTTTGCCCCAAAGGAAATCTTTGTATTCCAACATTTGGTACGTAAGTCTGTCAACTCTCATTTGGGAGGTCTGGAAAGAGTGTAACAAACACATATTTCAGGAGAAATCAGAAAGCTTAAGTCAAGTGTGTTGCAGGATTGAAAGATCTATTTCAGAACTAGTTTCAAGCTGTGTTCCATGGGGACGCGTCCCCTGCCCTTGTACCCCCGTTCCCATCCCGAGTACGAAACAGGGACGCGGGGACGGATTTTCAACGTCCCCTAACAGTCCCCTTTTCGTTCCCAAATCGAGGACGTTCCGGAAACTGAAAAAAACAAAGTTTCCTAAATAGGGGACAGATTCGGGTACCGGGGACGGTTAGGGGACGGCTTGGCCGTCCCCGGTACCCAAATCCGTCCCCTATTTCCCAGCCAAAAAAAAACGGCCGCCAGTCTTAAAAAGTGAGTTTTTTTTAATTTGTTTGGTTTTCAGCAGGCCCCACGTGGACTCTAATATTAAATAAAAGATACTAAACCCTAGTATGGATGCTAAAAACATAAAAAGCCTAACTCTTTTTCATTTGTTCATTTCATTCATTCTTGCCAAAAAGAAGAAGAAAGAGCAGCAACAAAGCTTTCGTAGAGGACAGTCATATATTTGACATATATTATTTGCTGATACATTATTGATTTTGATTATTATGGACATCTAATTATGGAGTTGAACTTCTATGTTTACTATTTAGTATTTTAGTTGGACTTCTCTTTATGTCATTTCGTGCATGAAATTTGGAGCCTTTGGGCATTTTCGCTATATGTACGCCATATTTTTACAATTAAAGTATTTGAACTTTGTTAATTTGCTATGTATTCATTGTTTTGAGCTTCTAAAATGTCTATGGTGAATGGTTTATCAATGTTATGATATGCATATTTGAATTCTTTCTATATATATAAAAATTTCCCTATTTTTTTAATAGTCGTCCCCTGCCATCCCCTAAAAATTGGCTCTAAGCCCTAGCTGTACCAAAAACACGTCCCCGTCCCGGAAACTCCGTGGAGCATAGGTTTCAAGTGTTGATTCTTCAGTGAACCTTAGCAAACATCCCTACAATTTGGATGATAGTTATATTTAATTCAGCTGGCCAATTCTAAAATTCAGGCATGTTAATGGGCCCAAATGGGTTAATCCATCTCAAAATGATGAAACATGCAAAATTTGGAATCCTCCGAATGAAGGTTGGGTGAAAGTGAATTTTGTTCGTGCCTCTAAAGGCAACCCGGGTCCCTCTAGTGCAGGTTGCGTGGCCAAGGATTGGAATAGTAGGACACTTGCATGGTGCACGCAAAAATTGGCCATAGGCACAAAAAATATTGTTGAGGCTAAAGCAGCTTGGTTAGTGTTCACTTTGGCTAAGAAATTGGACAACTATCAGGTGCACCTTGAAGGTGATTCCTGTATTATTACAGAATTCTATAATTAAAGACAAGGCGGATGACTGTCGAATAGACAAAATGGTGAAGTTCATTTCAAACTTGCTCTCAACATTCAAGAATTTCAAAATCTCCCAGGATAGGCAAGAAGGTAATGAAGAAGCGGACAAACTTTCCAACATGGCAGTTTCGTCAATAGATGAAGTGGACAACATTGTCTTTTCAAAGGCTTGTGATGGATAGGTTGGTGCATTTAATGCCTTGCAAATTGATAACTGTGTCGTATTCGGGCATTAATGCTACTATATGCACTCTGAGGCATTTGATGGTTCATGCGTGGGAGGTGGTACGCTCCCAACGTAGGCCTCATAATTTCTTGCCTCCATTGCAAGTTTTGCTTTCTCAGGTATTTGGTGTCTGCTACTTGTGGTAAAGATATGGCTGAACTTCTCTTTGACAACGAAGAAAACGGCTATTGCTTTATGGGGTAAAGCCTCTCATGACAGGCTTAAGGATATTTTCGCCTTTGAGGATACAAAATTCCTTCACAAGATCACCACTGTCTTGGGTGATGACTACTTAGCAGTGGAAGGAAGGTATAGAACAAATGTCAAAATTGCCTCAATGTTCCTAGGTTGGTGTTTGGAGATGGGAACGATTGTTGATGCCCGGTGATTAGTGACGAAGTGCATTCAGGAGAAGTGGAGGGGTGGTCTTGATGATGTTTTACTTTGGGTGAGGACTGGTGTTGGTTTGGTGCCGCGAAGAGAAGATTGGCTACAAATGGGTGAGGTGGACGCGTATGTTCGCCCTTTCATCTTATGGAATGCACATGGGAATCGAGATGTTCGGAGGGTTGTGGTTGGTTTGGGCCTGAGCGACCTCAAAGACAACCTACGTATCAAGGAAATTCGAGCTCATAGAGGGGAGGTGTCATCGTAGGCGTCCTCCAGGTAGCAAAAAGATGCCTCAGCTTGATGTAGGCTCTTCTTCTTAGGCTTTGTGATCTAGGCAGCTTGCAACCCTTCTTCTTAGGCTATGTGATCTAGGTGGCTTGCATTGTCTCAGTTTTGGTGGTGTGTTCTCCGGGTATGGTTGGGCGGTGCCAGCCATTTCATTTTTTAGTTTTATATTGTCATATTTGCATTCTTAGATGCTTGTCTCTGCCTTTTGTTGGGTCAAAATCTAGTTTTAAACAGGGCAATGTTGGCCCCTTCTGTGTTTGATTATGCATTTCTATATTTGTGTATTGACTTGCTTGCTATGGCATTTTGTATTGTTAATGTCTGGTTCGAGTTAGGGACAATGGCCTGGTTTGTCTGGTTTCACTATGCTTGTGGTGGTACGGGCCCTGGTTGGGATGGTTCCTATTGGGCTTATTCTCCATAGATGGTTCGATCTCTATAAACTTGTTATATTTTTATTAATAAAATATATACTACTTTACCGATAAAAAAAGGAATGTTTCTTTGTTAAATCTGATTACAACTTAGTAATAGAACTAAGAAAAGCAATCATCGATTAAGGGTTCTTTGATGATAGAGATAGCTTTTGTTCTAGAATTCTGAAATTGCCAAGAAGAAGAGATTGACCAGCATGAATCGAATCATATATGAAAATTCCCTTGCTAACAAGAGCGGTGGCAAGGAGGAGTTACTTTAACCACCCCTAAGGAGGAAATTAAGTCTTTCCAACAATATTAGCGCATGATATGAAGATAAATATTTCTCTCCAAATATTATGTGTGTGTGTGTGTGTCTAATGCGTGTGTTCATGTAACTTAGTGTCAACATTTATATCCATGTATTCAGATGTCTAAAGTTCTAAACTCGGCGTAGACACATAATTATAGCAATTTATTATTTTATGACTATATGTATGTATCTACATATGTAGTCCTTACCATTTGTCTATATGCACATATGATGTTACACACATTATACATATATTTGTATATGCTTATATAATATAGCATTTGCATAATCATAATTTTATCTGTGTGTGTGTGTGTGTCCGTTAATGGGCAGAGTTGGGTGCATCCAGTCTATAGCCAATGGTGTAAACCTAAGGAAGGCTGGATTAAAATTATTTTTTATGGGGCCTCGAAAGGCAACCCAGGACCTTCAGGTGTTGGGTGTGTTGCTAGAAATTGTGAAGGTAATATTCTGAGTCTGGAGGCAAAGAGAATTAATGATAGGACAAATAATGTAGTAGAAGCAATAGCAGCATTACAGACCATAAAGATGGGAAAAAGATTAGCTGTTAAAAACTTGCATTTAGAAGGTGACTCGCTTGTTGTGGTGAAGGCAATTTTAGCGGGTACTTTCCAAGCTTGGCACCTTCAGAAGTTTATTAATGTAATTCATAATGAATTATCACATTTTGAAATTTTTAAAATTTCTGAAATTAGGAGACAAGGGAACGAGGTGGCAGATATCTTATCGAAGTGGTCATTGACGTTTACTTTGGGGGAAGTACGTAAGCAAGATTTTCAAAATCTAAACCTTGCACTGGAAGATGATTACAATAGAATCATCCTTGATGCATTAATGAGAAGGAAGGAATGTTGCAGGTGAAGTAAGTGACTTGAAGCGTGTGAAGGATGGGGGAATGTGTCGACGGCTATTAAAGTTGGCAATTTCCCTTTTTGAGGACACCAAATGGTTCTTGCGTGTATGTGCTCTTGGTCTTGCAGTGAAGATGGAGGCTACCTTCACCCTCCTCACGACACGGCAGCGACAGGCATTCTTTGGGGAAGTAAAGCTGCAAAGATTGAAGTGAATGTGGAGTTGCAAGGATAAGGAGGTGTTGAAGGCAATTTTGAAGCTTCTGGGGGATGAATTTGTTAAAGCGAAACATCGATACCGCATTAATGTGAACATAATTAGCATAGTTTTGGGTTGGGAATTGGAGCTTGCAGAAGATGTAGAAGTGATTATATGGGTGTTGAGGGCATTGGTGAGGGAGAACATGCTTCTGGGGTTAGACCACATCTTTGAATGGGCAGTCCCTGGGACGGGATTTGATGTCTCGGAGGGAATTGCAGACCCGCAAAGGGTGCAGGAATTTGGCATCATCCCTTTTATCAGGTGGTCGGGGTTAGTTGACAAAGTAAAGTATTGTGGTAAAGTGCAGGTGGCTTGGGATGATCTAAAGCGGAAAATACGTGAATTTGAAGAAAATCATTTGCAAATGGAGAATAGGGATTTCACTCAGCCAAAGGTATCGAGGACTCGTCGAATCAAGGGTGTGCATGTGCAGATGGCTACTGGTTTGAACAAGGGTGGCATGAACTAAATGTGGCGACTTTGAATGATCATGATCTTTTTTGGCATGCTTAGGGCACACGAGGTCCTGCATTTTGAAATTGCAGGGGGGATAGAAAGTTTTTTGTGTAATGTGCCTTGATGTTCGCTCACAAGGGCTAGGAATTCCCCTTGTTTTGTTTCACTCTGTGTAATGCAAGAATGACTGTATCGATAGATAGGGTGGGTTCGTTGGGTGGTAGCTAGTAGGCTGAAACCGCTTACAAGGCAGTATTTTGATGTTGTAATGGGTGGTTAGGGTTTGAGATACAACTGGTTTCTCTTATTAATGCTATGTACTCTTTATTTTAATATTAATAAAATACTAAAAATTACCAACCAAATATATTAAGGTTGTTCCATTAGATCGAGGGCGAGATCACAAAGAACATTCATAAACAAGAAATGTTAATACTTTTAATTAGAACAAGGATATTGAACGACAACCACCTACCCACCAAGGGGAACCAAGGCTATCCCTAATCTAGTGACCTGATAACCAAGATACTTAGCTATAGGTTCCTACTCAGATGGCAATTTCGACCCTTCACCACATGTCAACACCTCTCTCTGATGACACTCGCCCTCCCTTCGCGAGGGTGATCTTCTCGTGCATCCGCTAACAAAAGAAGGAATTAGTCATGCTCACATTTATTTCTTAATAACATTTTAAGCAAATAAAATCATCTAGATCATCATTAAGTCGTTAATATACGACATTATTCATCCCTGAATATTAATTTCTACAAAAACATCATTTAATCAATAATTCTCATAGTTAAGCCAAAAATACTTTAGAAATCAATAATCCTCATAATTAAACAATACAACTTCATTAATCAATAATTGTCAAAATTAACTAGCTTCATACTTCTTATGAAACAGTTATTATAGTTATATGAAAGGTCTACAAGGAAGGGATGTAACAATTATAATGTGTGAAGGGCCATATAAGTTGTTTGTCGAACAAATAGTGGGATACCTTTGAGAACAAGAAGAAAATGATAATATGGTTGAAAGAGCAAGACTAAGTGTTCATCCTTCCGCAAAGAAAAAAAAACAATGACTTTACCTATAAATTTAGTAATGGCCTCCCAAATTTCCCATTCTTTCATGCAAAAGAGGTCCATTGGACAAGGCATTTAAAATGGAAGCAATCGATATTGTAGAAGAAAAAATTGCATATTGCATCTATGTGAATGGTCTTCCTTTCAACTTGGTGAGATCACCATATCGGCGGGATATTGTATCTACAATCAATAGTGCACCACTTGATTTCACAAAAGCTGGGGATGAAAAGGTGTGCACCACCTTATTGGGAAGAGAAAAGAATTTTGTAGAAACATCACTGAAACCAATCAGATATTCTTGGGTTGAATCGAGAGTTCCTATTGTTTGCGATGGATGGAAAGATTGCAAAAGTTGTCCATTAATATATGTTATTATAGTGTCCCCAAAAGGGACAATGTTTTTTAGGGTGGCTAATTGTGAGGGGTAAATCAAAGATGCAAAGTTCACTTACAAAATCCTCATTGAGTCCATTTAGATGGTGGGTCATGAAAATGTTGTCCAAGTCATTAATGACAATGCAAAAAATTGTAGGGTTGTAGGTTTTTGATTGAGCAAAGATATTAGCACATTTTTTGGACACCATGCACCGTACACTCTCTTAAATTGGTGATGCAAGCAATTGGCACTCAAATAGAGTGGATGAAAGAAATATACCAAGAGGGTGAGGAGATCCAAATGTTTGTGACGAGCCACCATGCGTCACAAGGCATTTTTAGGACTTTCTCCAAGGTTGGAATTGTTGAAGGTAAATTTCATTTATTTATGCCATGTTCAATATGTATATAATATTTTTAAATGTGATATTTACATATTTTTTATGTGTTATTAACATGATCCTGGGTTGTTGAGACCTGATTTGCATCACATACAATTGTTATGAGACAACTTTTGAAGGTGCAAGAATCATTGGATGCAATGGTTATTAGCAACCAATGAGGTGTTTGGAAGCAATCAAATTCAGAGAGGACCCAAAAGGTCAATTCATTGATCTTGGACAACGATTGGTGGGCTCATGTGGAATGTCTTGACTTTCACTGAGCCTATCACAGGGGTGCTCAGGTTTGTTGATATGGTACACCATGTTTGGGGGAATTCTATGACGGCATGGACACAACAATAGAGCAAATAAAAGTCATAATAGTAAAAAAAGAGAATGACCCCAAAGAAACCTTTTTCAAAAGGGTGGAATCAATCATTATTCATCTTTGGAACCAAAAAACCACACCACTGCACCTCCTTCCATATGCACTCTCCCAGGTACTATAGCTCTTAAGTACTTTCTTTTCTAACCCTACATCTCCCACAAATAACCCGCAACCAAAACACCTATCACATCTGAAAAGAAGCAGCCATGATTGATGCTATGCAACGAATTGATCGAAGAAGATTCTAATATTCAGATTAACTTGTAATAAAATTGGTTTACACTAGATACAATGAATGATTATAAAAGCATAAAGATAAAACCCTAGGAGAGGATTAAGTTAGAGCATGAAAAGTGCCTTAATCATATGACTTGGGAGAACTTGGGCTATAATTAGCTCGATCTAATGATAGAAAGAACTCCTAAGTTTAGCTTAAGTGTAATAAAGTAATAAGGAACCTAAGTAATTAATGATTGATTACTTAATTTCTAAGGTAATATCCTAATTACTCTAACACAAAATCCAAAGACAAAGATGGTATGATAACAACTATGATGAGATTATCATCAAAAGGACATAAACATCCTCAAGTGTGTCCTCCAAGTCTACAAGATAGGACTCACAAAACAAACTTGCAATGTCTGTCAAGCACTCATCCCAATGTACCAAGGCTGAAAGACTATGGTGTACCTCCTACTAAGAATCACTTGAAGCAACAAGTGATGGAGATGATGCAATCGAGGTGTATATCATCCAACTATAATAGTCATCCCATGATGTACCTGCGCAAGATGTTTAAATATAAACACTTGGAAATGAATTTGCCAATGCTGGAATGTTATAATCCTTGACCTCAATGATAAAGAAGATGATTTCTCTAAATCTAGATTAGGATTCAAAGCCAACAAACCAATGGATTTCTTTATGAGAGGAGCATCAAGATGAGTTGCAATGTCATCACAACTATCAAAACATGCCAACTAATCAAGTTACTCTTTTGTATCAGCGTATGATAGGTTATAACAAACATCAAGGGGCACACAACTATCCATAACATGATCATCTAGGAATGGAGAGAAATGTGGATCTCTATAGTGTGAAACCCTATCCGTGATTTCCATAACATTTGACCACTTATCTATTGTATATTTCTGATGGCAATGCTTGGTAAAACTCAGAATTTCCTAATTCACATTTTTAAGGATTCTCTTGCTATCTTTTTGGTCATGACATTAGGAAGTCATTGCCCTACTAGGTGTTGAATAGAACTAGTTATGCCAACTAGCATGTGCACCAAAGTCTTTTACTCAAAGTCATCTCTACTTTGAAGGAAATTCTCCTGGCATTTGCCAATTTTAAACCTTGTCATTTGCTGCCTTATTTCTTGCATATCCAAAGCATTAGCATTTCATCTTTCTCCTTATTGTGTTCCGAACTCTCAAATTAATAAAATCTAATCTCCTTTACATGGCATTCCACATCCATTAACAATCTACAAACATCACTAGCTGACAAAATAGTCCAACATTTGATGACTTGTTAATAAGAATGCAAGGAAAACTTGGTTGTCTTTGATGCAATGACATTAATAACATGATACATTGACTACAACATCAAATAAAAGTGAAGATTAGTAGGGATACTGAAATAAAGGGAAATAGCAACATAAAGATCCCAAATTCTTTTATGACACTAGAACACAAATAGACGTAGCTGATGTTGCCAAGGAAAAGCTACACACTTAAATTCTGTTCCTTTGTTGCAAAAGATTTGGATAGTGAGGTGTGTGTGAGTGAACTAGGTTAGCAATGATGAAATGACTAAATATGACATAATGTAGTAGATATTGAATGAAACACAGAAATGGTAAACCAGAGATGAGATGGAGACACAAAGAGGAACCTGGCACTAAAATCTGGAGATGATTGTGCTAGACAAAAGTGTTGGGTGCCTGTGTCTGAAGGTGTCAGAAGGCTTGGGAGAAAGTCAGAAATGGAATTAGGAGGCTTTGCACACCTGAAAACAATCTAGGCTATGCATAGTTAAACATGGATCTTCTCTATTGGTATCATGACAAACTTTCATACCTACAATACAATAATCTAACTTCTCAACTTGAATGAAAGCTTCTGCCAAATAAGTCTAGCACAAACTATCATTACAATCTATGTGGTCAAGACAATTATCTTTAAGTCCTCTTAGAGAACCTTTAAAGGAAAATAATAATAAAACAATGTCTTTATCAATTGTAAAGAGAAAACAAAACACTATAACTTGCCCAAAATAGGCTCTTCCCCTACTTTAAATCTACTTTTCCCTTGTCATATACCAATTAGAAAAAGGTGGTGTTGTAATTTGTTGTTGTTTTTCTTTGAAACAGTAAAATTTGGCATTGCTCCTGAACTTGGGTGATTAATTCTCCTTGGTTGCACTTTTGGTAGCAACACTAAGAATAAAGTGCAACTCTTTATATTCTCAAATTGTATTTAAACTTGGGCATGATTTCAGAATATGATTGTCAACTTTGGTTGTGACTTTGAAGGGGCATTGCCATGCAAGAAGCGTTACATCTTCATTGTATTTTAAACTAACATTTGCTGATCACATCTTTAATCACTCTTTGCCACTTGAATTGTGATTCTCTAGTAGTGTTACCACAGATAAAGTGTGACTTCCACTTAGTTGAACTAGACTTCCCTCTTGCTGTGCTTTCCCTCCAACTTGGTCACTAAAGTTGTGCTTTCATGCTAGCACAACCACAAAATAACTGTGACTTTCAAACCTAATAAAATGTATTTGTTTCCTTATTGCACTTTTATACCATGTTTGCCATCTAAATCACCATTCTACATGAGCATTGAGACTAGTACAACATGACTTTCACTTAAGGGAGTTAAGTTCTATTGCGCTTTCACCTAATAGTAACCACTCAAATCGTAGTTTATCCTTGATATTGCAAGCATGATTGCCCTTTTAGACTAGCTCTGCTCTAGTAAAAGTGTGCTAAATTATTATATCTGGTTTGGCAAAAGTTCACTTAACAAATTTCCACTTTAGGCACTATTTCATGTTGTCATTGCTGCAACCAAATACTTGGCGCAGTTTCCTTGTACCTTCACCTCCTCTAGCATGATATTAATCCAGTCCAGCACTACCACCTTTAAAGGGCGCTCTTTGTCATTTTACTTAACTTTCAATTCATGGCAGAATTTTGACTCATCCAAAGCAGAGTTTTCCCTGGTTTGAGCCACTAAAGAGTGCATTCTTTGGCACTTAGCCTTTATTTCTTCCTTTGAAAGAGGTTTGAAGCGCTCTTATCACTTTCTATAAGCATGAAAATTCAAAATCAATGTCCTTGCCTATGTTCTGTTCTTGCCCATGTTCTGTTCTTTATTTATTGTCCTCCACTGCCTTGTACTGATAATGCTGCTTTAAGTAGATGCTAAAATAGATCTACCTTGATGATCTTGGACTCCATTTAGCAATCTTCATCGCCTCATTCTACTGCCAGGGCTATCATCAACCAAGGGAACTTTTTCATCCCTCACTTTGGAATAAGAATAACTCAAGCACATACAACCTGCAAGACTTGTTAAACAAAAAAACTAGCCCAAAACAAAACCATGTTGCAACTAGACAAGGCATAAATTTGATTAACATGACAAGAAATACCTGGTTTGAGTCTATGAATCTGACTGTAGGCAAAGTTTAGTAGGGCTATCAACACGAGTAACAACAAATTTCTGTTTTCAATATATGGAATAAAAGGAACCTCATGGCATACCAAAAACTGGTGGAAAATGTGCCAGTAACACATTTAGCCAGTTTCAAGCTGGGAAATGTTTATTTGGCCTCATAATGGAGGATAAAAAAGAGCTTTATTGTATTTTTCAATTGGTTTTTAACCGGATTTAAAAAGATACTGTAGGTTATAAACACCTAAAAAGAGCCCTATTTGACTCATTAAGTTTCATATACTGTATAACAGTTTCTACTTTTTTATAGAATACACTGTTGACTGTAACATGCTCAGTATTTTGTTTGCAACGTGTATTTTTATATGCCATTTCTATGATAATGTTGATTCTTAATTAATAAGATTTGCTCTTCATTTTATGCCTGTAATTCATATATAAATGCAAATTTATTATAACACAAGTTCAAAAAAAATTAAAATTTAAGATTATTATTTATAAGTTCTATCTACAATAATATCCATCTAGACAGAGTAATGTCATAAATAATTACTGTGTGACAGAAGTAGCAGGCCCAGAGACTTACACATGCAAACTCGCTGACTGTAAGTCCAAGGTTGCCACAAATACAAATGATACGGACACCTGTCATTAATTGTCTTATGATCAGCATGCCAATGATAGATTGACAGTTTTAACATTGCTTGCCAACTTCCAAGTACCTCTGCTTTCATAGATTCATATGAGGTTGCATTATGTCAATTTCCTCAATCAAAGACCTCAAACTCAAGAAATCTAAGAGAGACCAGACAATTCTATGTGACAGACAAGAAAAGAGTTAGCAAGTAAAATGGTCAATATCAAAATGGGGTAAGATAAAATGAAGAATAATTAGCAATGCATAAACTATCAAGGATTTTATCGTCTCTCCGAATATAAGAAAATTGACGAGGCTTTGTAATAGAATAGCTCCAGTGGAAATGGGTCAGCAATCTCATTTAATTATGCTATTGGAAAGCAAGACAGAAAGACATAGAGTTTGTTATTTTTTAATTTGCTTTCTAGTTACACCCGAGTAGGTTAGAACAACTCAAACATATAGCCGGTGCCATGCATATGTTTGATACTTGCATACTTCTGTCATAATGATTTACTCAAAACATTTTTGTGCAATTATATTATTTCAAATTCTATTTCCATCTCAAAAATGCATAATATTGTTTGCTGTTTCCTTGCAGGTAGAATGCAAGTTGAGAAATACAAACTGTTTTAGAAAAAGGAAAGTTATTGGCAAACCTTTACCTGTAGAAATGCCTGATTCATTTGGTTAGTAGTATGTATCTCCTCTATTTTGTGTGAGACCGCCACATACTCATAAACCTACATTTAAAAAGAGAAATAGAAAACATTACATAACATCATCTAAAGTAAAGGACAGTTCATTAATCATAGGCTTCTTTTATGAATAATGAATAACTTTACTAGCAACGCACGGCAATCTTACAAATTAAGCACCATGTCTCTGATACCACTATTATGTTCCTAAATCTGGAAATTCACAATTAACATAGTTACAAAGAAACTCCAGTATGAAAACAAACAAACACTACATACCAATGCCCACACCCGCACCAACAATATTTGGTGACAACATTTACATGTGTTATAGTCATACCCTTATCCTATTACTTGCATATTCTTATTTTAATGGCATCCCCATCCCTGTACCAGTCGTATACCCCCACATCTCCAGGTAACTAAAATAAATAAAATTGAAGAGATGTGGGTGCCAACTTTGCACAATCCAAGAACATTATGGCTGCTGCGTTTTTTTCATGAACTGTTCTTCCAAAAACAAGCTTTCACTTGTGGCTTGAACACATTTTAAAACTTAATTAGGCTTAAATATAAAACTAAACTAACTGCAAAACTGATGAATGAAAAATTGATCAATAACTGACGTTATAGCTAATGACCGCATCGGGCCAGACTGTGCATACGCTTGCATAACAGATACATTCCTGCAATGTAGTTCAGCAAAACTGATTTTTTTCTCCATAGTTGATTTATTCTACCATAATTATATAGGAAAATCAATGCTTAACACAAGGGTGCATCCTGCAGGCTTTACAACAGCATCAAAGCCCAGCTGTATTTGGCCCAGCCTCTTAGAGCTTATAAATTTATTTATTCCGTGGAGAGTTTGCAACAGTTCTCTGAGTGTGAAAGCATATTAGGAATTTTATGTATTCTAATTCTGTAATAAAAAGAGTATCAGATGCCATCTGAGCATCGCTACCGAAAGACTTGTACCTTTACCCCTAGTACTTGACTCCCATGTAGGAAAGGCGTCCCATCTCAAAAAAAAACCATATAGCTGACATCTTCAGACCTTAGGAGGCTTCACATAAAGTTTCTTTGTGATTTTAAATGTTTCTTACAAGCATTCCTTTTTAAATGGGAAATCTATTACACAAGTTTCTTACATATATCACAAACACTACACTGAGTTTTCCTTAAGTGCTGATATGTGGTTGACAAAAGCTGAAATTACTAAAGAAATACACTAATAGACGTAATTTTCTATTTTTTACATTAAAAATTACAAAGTTTGTAGCATTAAAGATCTTATTGAATTTCAAAGACGTGATAATACAAAAAGAAACAATAATAAGGCTTAATATGTTTACAGGAAATGAAGTTTTGATTGAAAATATCATCTTGAGGACCACCTCCTATGTTTTTAAAATAATAGCAATGCCCTTTCAATCTCTATCTGCCATCTCTAGGTAATTATGGTTTAAAATATGATTATTTAACTGTTTATATCATGATGACAATTATCAAATATCAATATAATTAACCTTGCTTTCACTGATGTCTATTCCAATATTTTAAAATGTTAACTATTAGTTGTTAAGCATTATAGTATTTTACATTCTTTAAAGTTGCCTATCCATTTTATTAAAATTAATTCTAATTTTAAATTGTATACACACACATATATTATTATACACTATCTCTAAGTAGCCATTCCTAACATTTTTTGAAAATGGCATACCAGTACGAATCCCCAACCCCCGTATCAAAACCAGTCCCCGTCTCCTGCTAACCATGTGAATAAGGTATAATTTGAGCCTAGAATGGTCCAATTGCTTTTTGGAAGCCACTCTTTGTACTTTGCAATATTGATTGCAGATTTAAAATTTCAATTTCCATGATGGAGTTTTCCCACACTGAAATTCTAAGTAACATGATTTTTATACCATGCATGTTGCTGTAATCTGATTTCTTTTCATAATTTCCATTTGATTTCATTACTAGCATCAAGCATCTTTGATGTCATGCCTCCCTCTACCCATCAGTTGCTTTTTGCGCTTAGATATTTTTGGAAATTTTGTTGTAACTTCCATCGCTGGTTGCTGTATTGAGTATAATTTCTAGAGTATCAGTTTTGTCTATTAGGGGGATGCGTTGCTGGGATGGGGAGTGGGCTGGGATAGCCATTGAAGAGAAATTTTGCTGAAATCAAGCTAGAAAAAAGTGTTTGTCTAATTTGTTATAAATTCTGCTTCTATGTTAGTGAATTCTTAACAATTGGAAAGCATTCACTTTCTTACACCTTTTGAGCATATTTCTTGAAGTATTGCAGCAGTATTTTGTTTTCATTTATTAGTTGGCATAAATTCTGAATCAATGAATTACAATTGAAATATTTAGTGCAGATCAAAAATCAAACACATTAACAAGCATTGTATTTTCACACCTCTTCACCCGGGATCAACTTAACTAGAAATTTTTATTCATTCAGATGATATGAACAGAATTGTAAATGATGACATAACCAATACTAATAGATGGTCATAAGGAAACCGGAGTGAAACAGGATACAAGTAGAGAATCACATCTATGATGCATAAATCACTTCGTAAAATCATTACACAGATGCCTTTAGACTAACATCACTGAACTAAACTGGCCAGGGAATTGTGGTGCAATGCGTGACTGTAATGTCCCCGTTATTAAATAAATAAAATAAACTTGTATTTGGGTCTTGGTCGATTTAGCTTATCCCGGACCCATTTTTATGTTAATGTAGGGGTTAGTGTTGCCGTGTCGGCTTTATTTGT
>MU216986.1:624186-643064 GCA_018584345.1 Thuja plicata | reverse complement strand
AATTGCATACATGAAGAAAAAGGACTTATCTTTATTGATTATGAAAATAGTACAATAGAGTTCACATTTGTAGTTATTGATCCATCTAATCCATCTATCAAAATTGTATTATTGTTGTATTCCCTTTATTTACATTTTACATTATGTATATATATGTGTTTGAGTGGCTTTCACACCTTTTTAGGGTGAAAAGACACAACTCTTATTACAAATTATTTTGAAAAAAAAAAAACTAACTAAAAAATAACTACCTAACGTTCGGATTTGGCTTTGGTAGAAAATCCAAAACACCTTGTGAAAATCTAATATTTCTGCTGGAGATAGGAAATTTGATTTCCCGAACTGGGTCTTTTTTAGATTTTTAAAATTTGACCATCTTTATCCTCTGTCGAAATCATCTTTGTAGCAGGTCTAAATTCCAGCATTTTCTGAAGGCTTCGATTAGTTATTTCTATTTATTTGTGTCATAAAGATTCCTCCCTTTGATCTTTTTTTTTTTTACAGAGAAACATGCTTCTTAATAATGGATTGGGACTTCTAAATTATCAAAATTTAGGGTACCACCACACTCTTCACTTGGGAGCAAGTTCCTTCCATCAGATCTTCCATCCATTTTCCATTTGGTGATCTTGACAAGGTTGAGCCTATCCATGAAAAAATTGCATATTGACATCTATTATCTTACTCACTTGCTCTTATTTGCTGCACATTATCATGATCTTGCTTATTCCAAACCAAAACTCACTACACCATGCCTTATCTTGATGGTGTTGTCCTATCAGTTGACCCCTTGGTCTTGATCAAAAGGAAGGACAAAATAAAATGGAAAGCAAGTTCTAAGAACTCTCTTGACATGTCCACTCTTTTGGACTACATGATATTCTACATATTTTTCATGACATCAAGTCACTATCCTATGTGAGATTTGATACCACTTTATGATCTTACATTGCTATATTATTTTTCCCTAGCTTGGGTAATCTTGAGGAGACTCTCTTTGAGGTTGACATTCACCCACTTCATCCACTTTTGTCGATCCACTTCTGATCTATCAATCCATCTGTAACACCCTACATCTTTCTAGACATTGGGGGCACACAAATGAGATCATGCTTGAGAATTGGTAATCTTTCACAAATCTTCTACACACTAGCAACAGGCGTCATTCAAACTTTGTGCTTTATCTATCAATACACTGACGATGCTAAAACTTCATACTTGCACCTGTGTTATTTGATGACTCTAATTCCTTACACATGTCTTATCCTTACTTGGGATTTTTCTGCATCTACATCTTAGGAATAGTCATTCTGCACTGGGGCCATATCTGCTAAGCTTGGTTAGTTCACATTTGCTAGGTTGTCCTGAGTGTCCTGTCCAGGATGGTTCGACTCTCCAAAATGGTAACAGACATCACATTCGTGTTGCTCAAACACTTGACATCTAGGAACTTAAAACAAACTAGTGTTTTTCAACACTTTACACAATGTTTCTAAGACATTACATCGATTTCAATTCATGACATGATTACTTTCACACGCACTCAGACAGGAATGCATTGCTTACATTCCAAATTCTGATTGATGAATCTTTACTGCGCTTGAAAAATAAATCAATAGTATTTCTCAAATACTACTTAAGCACACGGTTTGAACTTTGTTTGGTTATAATTATTTTATGTTTCGATGATGCTTTAACTAGGGACATATAAGAAATTATAAGTTTTCTTTGCTTGATTCTCAATTGGTGATTGTTGTCTTCCGAATTACTCCATGACATCTATTCAAAGACAAAGAGTCGCAAGGACAGGGGGCATAACATTTTCATGGTTTTTTGTGTATGGTGATTGTTCCAAATGATCCTATAAATTTCACCTAACTTAGATGTTTATGGTAAGAGTTGCCAACATGAGTGGATAGCCACATATATCTCGATCTTTGTTATGTGTAAACTACGGTGAAGTTGAAACAATCTCCTTGTCTGTTTTCTAACTCAGATTCTCACAAAGGTGTATGGAACATAATGTACCCAAGGATATGAATTTTCAAGGTCATTGCGGGTTCAATATCTTACCTTACACAGATTCTAATATAATAAAAGGAAAGTTACTAACTTTTCATCCTTGCTTTTGTGCCTTAATGCGTAAGTTTATTTCCGACATTGCATCCAATAAACAGAGTATTCATACTTTCATAATATCAGTGGGTATTAGTGATTTTTTTACTATCAGGTGGTATCTATTCCAAAAAGAGCCCAATGATGATAAAATGCTACAATATCTGCAAATCAGTGACAGTCCTCGGAGTCTGCATGTAGATGCATTTAGAGATTGCATGACTCATTTGACATAACAACATAAGGACTTGATCTCAAAATCATTTCTATTTTTGATTCATTCAAAATCTAAGTTAATTACATAATCCATGATTCTTGAATTCTTTGATCTATCGGAAATGAAATTAAACTCACCTTTTAAACAAGATTAACTTAGTAAAACGTGTGTTTTCTCTAAACACACCTTCATTTCTTCACTTCTTCTAATCCATTCTTTCTTGACCTAACTGCTCCATGCAAGTGATGCATCATTTCAATAGAGGGATTTTATTTTTCCTTCGATTTCATTCCCGAGGGGGCATGATCACACTATCATCAATCAAATTCTTGCTCGAAACATCATTAAAAATGACTTCATTATCAAAAAACTAAAGGCATGATGGCTCCTTGACTAAGTCAAAACTATTGGATTGAAGGCTCCGGTTCTCACAAGTTGGATATCCTATGTCCACTTTTTCTTAGATTCTTATTAAGCTCCTAGCAGCTTCATACTAACTTTTAGACGACAGCCAAGTTCAGAATCAATATTATCAATCTTTGGATGACAAACCAAGTTTAGAATTAGTATCTTTATGATCTTTGCTTATTGACCTTTGTACGACAATCAAGTTCAAAGTCAATTCTATCAGTTTAGTTCAATCAAGTGCGAGACTGATCTCATCAGGCATTTTCATTCGATCATGAATGAAATTCTCAAACTTTATGAAGTCAACATCAAAAACTTTCTTTGAATCAATGCGCTGCTCGCACATCAATTCAAAGAGGGGCAAATGTAACCACCCTAGTTTGGTATGCTCTGACCATAGACCCTATTTTCCCTAAGTGTGATCATACCCCCAATTATGTCAAGACAACTCTTCAATCGGTTGGCATAATTCTTTTGAAATCAAATTTAATTTCCTAAGTGATTTAATCACTAATTTACATTAATAGCTTTAGCCAATCCAATCAGATCAATTCAAATCAAAACATGGCTAAGGTAATTAATTTAAAAGGGAATTAATGAAATCCTAATTATACCTCATCACTTGCAAAATCAATCCCCTAGCCTAATTGATTCAATTTGGCTATAGTCCTAATTAATTATTACAAAGCAATTAAAAGCTTAAATGATTAATTAAAATCCCTATTATTGAGTGAATATGTTATTACAACAATTAATTTCATTAATATTCCCTCTAACCTAACCAATCTCAAAGTGCCCAACCATGAGTTCAAACTCATCCCAACCCCTTCTCACATGCTAATTATTCTTAATTAGCTAATTTACCCTAATTAGCTAATCCCCCTCCACTCATTCTCTCTCCTCCCATCTCTATCTCCTTAATCACCCATCTTAAGCCTTAGTCCTAATCCTAAGCTACCCCTAAGCTTGTCACATTCCTAAATTTGTGATTAGGAATTCAACCCTCCCTCAAAAGTCAAAGTTCTCAAGCTTGACCTTAAAGCCTCACCCATGCTTCTTAAACCCTCACCCATACCTCATTAATGCTTTCATAAATGAAGCATTAATGGCTCTTACACATTCTCTTACACACTCCTCATTAATGAGTCTTACATCCTCATTAATGGCATCCCTTCTAGTGTCTTCTCCCCTTCCTCCATTTCTTCTATAAATTGGATGGATTTTGAGCTCAAATGGCCCTGAATTTTGAAGTGTTGAAAGCATTCTTATGCTGCCCATATTTGGAGAATTGAAAGAGAAAACTTATGTTGCTCATATTTTAGGGATGTTCATATTTATTTTTAGCTTATTTCTCACTTTTATTGTTATAATCTTCATTCTTAGAGCTTGGGATGCATACTTATTAAGCATATTTCTTATGATTTTGATCATATTTAAGCTTTATAGTTTCATTTGAATCTTTCATTCTAGGTTGTATATGTCACTGAAATATGCATAATCTGAGGGCTATTATGTCATTTTTCATACTTCTCCTAAATAGGAAGCAATAGGTCAATTTTGGTGATTGCTATGCTTGCTAATTCTCTATTTTCACTAATGCAATGATCTATTGAAGTGTTGTGTCATTCTTAACAGGTGCATAAAATCACACACACACACTAGCAATTTTGAGTGAACGGATATTTGTGCATCTTTGAGTGGGTATTAGGTGACACTTTGAAATGGTCACTTTTTGACCCTTCAACTCTTGAAGATCTCCATAGGGAGTTTCAATAATACCCAGAAGCCAATAAATATTTTTTTAAGGCGTCAAATTGCATACGAAGATAATGAAAAAATCATCAAAATTTGATTTATAGTTTAGGCTCTACAAGTGTGTTAATTTAGGGTGTGTGGGTATTGGTGTTCTTCCCCTAGCATCTTTCCATTCATTAAAGTCATCTTACGTGTGTTCAAATGCATCTTTAGGGGTTTGAATCTTTGTAGATGGCTTCTTCTTTGTTGCATGTCATTATTGTCTATAATTATATTCAATTAATTGAGCTACAACCTCTTGACCATAAATTGTATTTTTGTATTAATTTGTTTTGAAATTGTTCAAATAGAGGGTCGACGACATGTCATTTAGAAGAGGATGTTTTTGGCTCTACTAGGGTTTTGTGTTTCCTCTACATAATGTTTGTCACTATCATTGTCTTACATCATACTGATCAAAAATCAATTACAAGATCTACCTTGATATTCCTTGGCAATTATCTACTAACATGTAATATGATTGAGGACAACTAACATGTAATATAGAATTTATAAAAACTATTCCTATTGAATTCAAATTCTAAGCTATTCCTAGGATTATTTTTTTGTCAAAATTTCAAGTTACCTTGGGAGGACCTTGATACCCTTATTGTCATCTCAACAAATACTTTTTGTTCCACAAGGAATTGTGATGTATTTTTATGGGATTGCAAGTTTGTTCATTAGCTCTTATTTGTGGTGCACTATTTTGTGCAATGTGGGTAGTGGTTATAATAAGTTTGATGAAAAAGGAGTTGTATACCTTTTTTGCTGGGGATTTCTCAGAAGAAATCATCATATTTTCCTCCAATTTCTTATGAAGGATATTCAGGCAATCAAAATGGAAGTTCAAGAAGGTAGATTTTCTTGTCGTGTTATTTATATGGAAATAAAGGGCCAACAATACTTCCCCTTAACTCATACTGAATAAAATTTGACCCTGCATGAAATGGAACAAAAAGTTGTCGAATTAGCCTATTTTTCGCGTATCCATTAAAGGATTTTGAAATGAGGGGGGAAAACCATATAGTCAGTTTATATTCCACCAACACAAAATGTTACTTATGGAACCATAATATTCTTTGGCAGTTAGCAAACACTCCATAATATTCTTCATCTATTAGAAAGGCACAAAAGGTTCAATAAACACATATATAACATCTCAAAAGAATACAATGAAGTAAATGACTAGTTTTTTTACACTTTTTTTTCATACGCACTCAAAGAAATAATTTCCTATATGTATCAAATAAAATAAAATGAGTATTAATTTTAATTTATTTTGTTTGACAATTGAAAGAATTCTTCGGGTCAATACTTCAAAATTAGTCTAGATCCAAGCGATTTTCAAGGATTGATCCTTCCTTTTTTACTATACTTCTCACTCGGAACAAACCATCCCTCATCTGAAAGAAAGATATTTTCTCTTGAGGTCGAAGAATTACACAAAAGATCATTCTATGGATCTCATACCTCATTCTATAATTCATACTTTGTTCAAATTTTGGGCAGAGCTAACAAGCCAATCGAGCTCGTTAACGATTCACGAATTGGAAGTTTCCAAATATAAAGCATTATCTTCTCTAAAATATCTTACATGTTTAATAACATTGCCTTGGGGAATTTCAATTTCATTACAGAACAATTTAGAATCTTGGGTTACAAATTGGTGGAATACTGGTCAATCGAAAAAAAAAATGATTATTTACAAGAAGAAGACACTATAAGAAAATTTGAAAAAATAGAGGAACACTTTTTGTTAGAAATAATTATGGAAGATTATTCAGAAACACATTCGCAAGATATTCATGTAGAGATGCAAAAAAAAATGATGTAATTACTCAAAATATATGATCAAGATTGTATCCAAATCATCACACATTTATTAGCAAATCTAATAGGTTTGGTTCTTCTAAGTGTTTGTCTCATTTTGGGTAAGAAGAAACTTGGCATTCTAAATTCTTGGATCCAAGAAATCTTCTATAGCCTAAGCGATACAATGAAATCTTTTTCTATTCTTTTAGAAAACGATCTATGTATTGGGTTTCATTCGCCCCATGTTTGGGAACTGATAATCGATTGGATCTTCAAAAATTATGGATTTTCCCATAACGCACGAATAATATATGGTCTTGTTTCAACTTTTCCAGTCATCTTAGACACAATTTTCAAATATTGGATTTTCCATCGTTTGAATCGTACATCTCCTTCACTTGTAGTAATTTATCACTCGATGAATGAATAACAAATGGTTTTTCCCCCTTTTTTTAGGGCAATACTTCTTATTTTTTAGCTTTAGGTTTAATATAGTAGCAGAATTGCAAGAAAGTAACTATCACAGTTGCCTACTACCATTTATTTGAAATAAAAGAATTGTAACAAAAAATTGAACCATGCAGAATAGAAAAACTTATGATGATTGGATGAAAAAGTTGATAGCTCAATCAATTTCTGCATTAATATTGATAGATATAATGACTCGCATATCTATTACAAATGCATATCTATTGCAAATGCATATCCCATTTTTGCACAACAAGGTTATGAAAATCCTTGAGAAGCAATTGGGCATATTGTATGCGTCGATTGTCATTTAGCTAAAAAACCCATGGAGATTGAAGTTCCGCAGCTCATTCTTCCTGATACCATTTTTGAAGCAGATGTTTTTTTTGGGTAGGTAATAGTGTATTTTTGTATTGATAAAATAAAAAGATTACATTATACCTTCAGTATCTATAATAGATTGAAACTTCCAGACTATTTCATCTACAGGAGTCATCGCTCCTTTACAATATCAAACTTTCATCCTACCTATCTGAATAACAATATATTTGCTTATGATGACTTTTTTAAATTACAGAAGCAGAACCCACTAATCATTGACAATACATGTATGAAAATCGAGGCTCTTTAAGCCTATTAACCATGGCTACTATGATTAACCCAAAAACTATACATCCTGGGTAATATGGAATATCTGTGCAAAACAACAACAAAAAAGGGATCTTCCACCTGACAAAAATGTGGGTAGATACACGTTCCTCCGAGCTTTCAGCGCTCCCACAGCTACAGACTTTCATCAGCATTTCATTGCCTCTACCAACTTTCACTTCAAAAAAAGGTTCATCAAAAAACTATATGGAAGTATTTCTATAGTAAACCAACCTTCCTTTTACCACGACTGTGGGGATTCCTCTTCTTCTTCGGCATGTTCACCGGAATTGTTGTCGCCTGCACATTAACCATAATGGTTTGATTCCTTAATTCTTCCTTAATCTCATTCCAACCTTCCACTGCTTGTTGATACATGTAAGGTTTGTCCACTTGTGCTTGCCATCGCAGAAAGGGAATAAGCCCATAACACTGAGCATCATCTTCATCCTTGAAACACTCTGAGATATCTTGCCCAATGTCGGGCACTGACCATTCCAGAATTGAGTCCAAGTCGCCTAAAACATCTTTCTCAAATAGAGAATTAGTGATTTGACCCACTTCATCAGCGCTCTCCTGGATTTCCAAACCCCAAGTAATAAAAATTGCATTGACATCCACGTTAGTCCATCTCTTCACCTTCCTACTTTGGAATTTTGCTCTGATAACTTTCAGAATACTAGCTATCATCCTTTCAGATTTGACCTTCAACAACCCTTTAATTCTTTCATGACTAACTAGGCCTTTAAAGGCCTTCATCTGCTTCTCAGATTCGAGGCTAAAGTTTGCTTCCATTATTGCAGTAAGTTTTTCAATGCAACAACACTGCAATTTGAAAAAAAACTATAACTTTGCTCTGGTTTTAAAGACCCAATGAAGTGACTTGCTCTGCCTTCACTAGAATTTGTGTGAAGTGACCTTTCTTTCCTTTTTCCAGCTTGCGCCATAAATTCCCTTCATAGAAATAACTAATCACGTCATCTTACTGTCCTTCCAAAATCATTACCCTTTTGGCAATTGATCCCGCGATGATACATTCTCTTATTACTTCGAGAAAGGCGGATGAGCAAGTTATACATTTTTAATTTAAAGATTTGATTACCTTTCTTTGAAAAGGTGGTTGCATTAATAGATCTTAATTAATATCCCTTTCAATTTAGACTTAAATCACATAAGTTGAGAGTAGAAAAGTTATCAAAAATCTGATCATTTCTTTTCTCAAAGGTAGTTACCCAATTAGCAACCTTATCTGCCTCAGTATTTCCCTCACGTAGAGTGTGAGAAATTTTAAATTCCTTATACTCCTGTAGGAATTCATAGATTTCCATGATAATGCAATTGACATACCAGGTGTTAGATTGATTCTTTTTTATTGCCTCAATTATGATTTTAGAATCCCCTTCTAAATGAATTTTTTCCACCCCTAACACCTTCCCCACTTTTAAAGATAATAGTGCTGCTTGAGCTTCTGCAATATTGTTAGATCCATCCTCTAACCTTTTAGCTACAAAGGATAAAAATTCACCTTTATATTTCCTAGCAATGGTGCTTGCTCCAGATATCCCAAGGTTTCCCTTCGATGAGCCATCAAAGTTTACTTTATCCAACTTGTATCCGAAGGAACCCATCTAAAATCATCTCTACATGTTTTAATCATTCTTGATTGACTGCCATCATTTTTATACCTTATCTTAATCCCCAGCCAATGTCGTTGTATTAAGCTATCCCGTGTTGTAAAGATGGTATTAGCCTTTAATTTGCTAACTGCCGAGCTCATTACTTCTTCTATAGCCACACCAATCCTATGGCAAATTCTCTCCACTGATTCTAACACTTCTCTGAACACCCTTCGGTTCCTTTCCTTCCATATTTCCCAGATGATAATTACAGAACAGATAGTCCAAATTCTTGAAAGAGTAGATTTCCAAGGGGGGATAAACCATCCTTTGAAAATATCTAAAATAGAATAAGGCAGGGGGCCTATGAAGTTTAGTCTTGACTTTATCCTTTCCCAACACTGATGATAGAAATCATAATGAGCTAAAAGATGATTTACATCCTCATTAGCATGTTCACACAATGGGCATCTTGAAGGGCCTGTAAATCCATACTTCCTTCTCCTATCATCTGTAAGATTCCTATTTTGGATGGCTAACCAAGAAAATGCTCCTACTTTAGGTAAGACATAATTATCCCAACATAGTTTAAAGGTCCAATCCATCTTATTCTCCTCCCTTGCTAGAAGGTGATAGCCTAGTTTTGCAGAGTAATTACCACTCTTTGCGGCACACCATATAATGTGACCCTTCTTATTTACTAGGGACATAGATCTTGTTGTAAAAATTGCATTCATTTCAGAGCATAATTCAGCTCCTAAGGCTATAGTAGCTGACTCCTTCCATTCCCATTGTACTACTAAAGGGCCCGGTTTTAGCACCATGTAATCTTTAACCTTATCTCCCCATATCTCCTTAAATTTATCAATAAGTTCCCTCGAGTGCTGACTATCTATCAATGTTGGTTTGCCATTCCATGAGTTCTCCCAGAACAGTGCATTCTATCCATCTCCCACTTTCCAGGGTAAATGGTTAATTACAAGAGGTCTGCATTCTAAAATGAAGCTCCAAACTGAGGAACCCTTGGGAGGATTTTGAACTATGATAATGCATTGGCCTTCTCCAGAATCTAGGTATTTAGCCTTTAGAATTCTAACCCAGAGTTGAGAAGGGTTGGTGTAGATATCCCAAACAACTTTAGCTCCTAAGGCTTTGTTAATCAACTGCCACTTACGTAGCCCAACACCTCCATTATTATTTGAAGTAAATATAGTATCCCATGCAACTAATGGTATTTTTTCTTCTTCTTGACCCCGTTCCAGAAGAATTTGCACATGCGTTGTTCAATATATCTCAGCACCTTGATTGGGATTTTGAGGCAGCTCATAGAAAATATAGGAATGGCTGAAATAACTGATTGGAGCATAAGAGATCCATTTACCTTTCCAGATTTCCATTTTCTTAACACAACTATCAATTAAATCTTTCCATAAACTTGCTTTAGAGGACCCTACAAAAAGTGGAATGCCTAAATACTTGTTGGGGAGAGAACCAACTTTCATCCCAAGGATACTGGTGATATGTTGTTGTGTAGGGATATTTGTATTAAAAAAGAAGATCTTTGACTTCTCCCAATTGACAACCTGACCAAAAGCCTTACTGTAAGTATCAAGGGTAGATTTAATAATTCTTGCTTCATGGGCTGAGGCTTCTCCCATGAGATAAGTATCATCTACAAATTGTAGATGAGTGATGGAATGTAGAGCCCTAGCTACTCTGAGACCCTTCCAATCATCTAACATTTTGGCTTTATTGATGGACCTGCCTAGTGCTTTGGCTAGGATGATGAATAGGAATGGAGAGAGAGGGTCTCCCTACCGGATGCCAGTAGAAGTATCAAAAAAACCTTGGGGGCTGCCATTCACCAATATTGACAGCCTAGTGGTAGACATGCAACTATAAACCCAGTCACACCATGATTTTCCAAAACCAAATTTTTTGAGCATCCTAATCAGAAAGCTTCTATTCACATTATCATAAGCTTTCCTTATATCTAATTTCACCATCATGCTAGCAGTTTTTCCAGCCTTAACAGAATGAATGGCCTCGTGCACTACTATTATTCCTTCATAAATAGAGCGTCCTAGAGCAAACCCAATCTGTTCTTCTAAAATCAAAGTAGGTAGCACAATTTTTAGCCTATTAGCCATTACTTTTGTTATTACTTTATAGACCATATTACATAGGGAAATTGGTCTAAAATCATCAAAGGATTCCTTCTTCCCTTTCTTTGGGATTAAAGTCAGAAAGGTGTTATTAAAATCTTTGAAAATGAAACCTCCTTTTCGGGACTCCTCGACCACTTCACACAACTCTCTTCCCATAAAATGCCATGCTTTTTGGAAAAATAAGGTAGGGAAACCATCTGGCCCTGGAGCTTTATCACTCTTCATATTAAAAAGGGCCTTTTTCACTTCAGATTCATTGATGTTGCGCATAAGCCACTTATTCTGTTCTATAGAGATAAGCTGAGGGATTACCTCCAAAAACTCCTCTATCTCCTCCCCTTTCTCTACTTCTTTTGCAAAGGTCGAAGATAAGTGCCTGACTGCAACCTCATTAATCTGATCTGGTTTAGTGAGTAGAGTACCTTGAGTATCTTTGATGGAAAAATTTTTATTTATAGATCTTCTGCCTTTTACTAAATTGTGGAAAAACTTCGTGTTTCTGTCACCCTCTTTAAGCCACGTTTCTCTAGATTTCTGTTTCCAATAGGTTTCTTCTCTATTCAAGATCTCAGAGTATTTCTTCCTCAACTCTGTCTCTCGATTAAATATATGTAAGTCCATCCCACCAGCAACAGTAACTTCATTCAGAGCAGCCAGTTCTGCTTCCAGTTTGTATTTCTCCTCAAAAATATTCTTAAAATGTTCCCTATTCTAGATCTTTAAATTCTCTTTAATGAATTTCAATTTTTTTAAAAATATGAAAGCATAATTACCAGATCTTTTCAAAGAAGATTTCCACCATCTTTCAATCAGCTCCCAGAAGTCAGGATCTTGTAACCACATCTTCTCAAACCTGAAAGGAGCTCGTTTAGGAGCAGCATCTTCAATAATTCTAAGACATATTGGAAAATGATCTGAACCAGTAATAGGTAGTATTTCAGCTTGACATAGCCAATTAGTTTCCACCCAGGCCCCTCCCAGGAGAAACATGTCTAACTTCTCAACAATATTTGTGAAACCTTTACATCTATTAGTCTAAGTAAATGCTCTATTTTTGAAATTGACATCTTGTAATTCATTTGAAGTTACAAAATTTGCAAAATCCCATTGACTCTGACTCATCCATCCCTTTCCCCCAAGTTTCTCATCTGGAGACAAAATGGCATTGAAATCCCCTGCTATCATGAAGAGGCTATCCTTCATTCTTGAAATTATGTTAGTGAGGGACCTCCATAACTGTTGGTTTCCTAAGGGGTTGCAAGGGCCATAAATATTAATAGCAAAAAAGGTGATCTTGTGTTGCAAGGAATGGATCTGTACAAGCTACCAATTATTTCCTTCTTCTATCTTACTAACTTTTACCCCTGCTTCCTTCCACATTATATCCACCCCCCAGATGCACCTTCAACATCTGTAAAGAGGCATTCCCATAAATTAAATTTCCTATTAAATTTTTGCACACCCAAACCACTTAACTTTGTTTCTTGTAAGAAAACCACATCAGGTTGGGCTTGATCAAGACATCTTTTGACCAAGCGCCTTTTGTCAGGGGAATTATAGCCCCTGACATTCCATGAGAGGAGCTTCATAGCTACCGGGAAGAGGATCCACCTCTTCCCGATCTAGTCAATTTAGACTGGTTTGTTGCACTACCAACAATAGCTAGTTTGGCCTTAACCGACCTCGATCCTCTTTTCTCTTTTTCTTTGATGTTAGGTTTGGTGAGAAAGGATTGAGATTGACTGATGTTTCTTTCTTCAAGGAGGTTTATCTGATCTAATACTCCAAAATCATCCTTTATTGCTTCTTCAATTCCCTCTTCGGACTTAGAAATCCAATCCTTGTCCTCCTTATCCTTCATATCTTCCATGGATTCATCCAGATTATGAATATGGGTGATCTGGATATCTTTGCATTGATCTACTTGTTCAAAGTAATCACCCTCTATATTTTGATCTTTGTTCTCAGAATGGTAAACACCTGCAGCTGTGAACTCTGGTTTGCATCCTCTATCCGTTGACCTTTTCATGAAGCTCTTAGGGGTTTGCATACCTGCCTCCCCTTTATCCGGCACTACAAACACCACTAATGTTTCATTCAACTCTAAGTGTCTATCCTTATGAGAATCAAAAGGGGTTTCACTTACTACTTGGGTGGAGATCTCGCTCTCTATATTGCCCCCAAGAATAGGGCTGACAGTAACACTATCCAATCTGCCTTCATTATCTGGAATAACCTGAATGAAGGCTAATTGTGAGTTAATCTATGCCTCTAAGGATCTAATATCCACCATATCTTCTTCGAATTGAATCAACCATAAGGGTTGTTGAGTTCTATTGCTTCCTATTAGTTTGATCAAATCCAAACTATGATTTACTACCAAGGCTTTGCCTTTTTCATTGGATTTTGCTACTTCCATGCATAGGTTAGCCTCTTCAATCTCAATTTTCAATCTCCATTCTCCCTTGTTTGACCCAAGCACTACAAATTCTGGAATCTCATAACATTTTTGTATTTTAACCAATATTTTGGAATAAATATAAAAGTCATTCTTATCCACCACTTCCTCAGAGGTTAAAAATTTTCCAACATAGTTTCCAATAAGCTTAAGGGTTTCTACATTTTGATATTCCCAAGGAAGGTTTCTGAGCTTCAACCAGACTGCTATGTTTTCCACTTCTTCTTTATTTGGATTGAAATTATGCCTCCAATCACATATGTAAATGCTCTTTCCATCTATGGTGAACGACCCACCTTTTACAATCCATTCTTTATCCATTTTTGTTGGGAAAATGATTAGCAAGAACTCGTTTGATAGGGTTTTGATTTCAAAATCCCTTCCCCAGTTAGCCTCTATCTAGGTTTGAATATTTTGTAAGGATGGCCATGGGCCTAACCATTTCATAAAAAAAGTAGTATCTTGCAATCTAATAACAGCTTCCTCCCATTTCTTATTCTCAATCAATAATGAAGAGGTCCTAACAGTGATAGTTCTATCTACCTTAATAACCTCTCATGGAGATGGAGAGACCATCTGTGCTTTGGGGGGAACTGTCTTCAAATCCTTAGGACGCCAAAATTTATCTTCTATCTGCTTGAAGATGAACTTGTGAGGTTGCACAAAGATCCATTTGATCACCATGTTGAATGCATCCCATTCTCCCAATTCCCACCATTCCTTCTTCTATTAGAGTTTCAGGTCAGATCTTGTCTGGGCGGTTGCCATTCCCCATTTTTTTTGATTCTATGCTTCTTAGATTCATTTTGGGCCTAAAGATTGATCGGCCTTCTTCAGTGTTCTTCATTACTTCGAAAGCCCTCCAGAATGTCGATTTGATTTTATCTCCAAAAGAATTCATTGTGAGGCATATGTTTGGAATGTGAGCTCCAGTGAGAATCCCTTTGTAACCTGTCTTGAGTCGACTAGTTTCCCCAAAAATTTCTTCCTCCATAGTCGTTGCCTCCATAGCCGTTGCGCTCCATCTCCTCCAATTTGTTACTATCAAGATTGTTGCAACTATAACATCTGATTAAATATGTTTCTTCATTTAAATGATAAATGTCCATACCCACTTTTTGAAGCAATTGTAAAAATACCCTATGATAAGCAAATTAAACAATTTCTTGCTAATGGTAAGAAAGGAACTTTAAATGTAGGATTTGTTCTTATTTTACCCGAAGGTTTTGAATTAGCTCCTCCAGATTGTATTTATCCTGAGATTAAGGAAAAAATAGGTGATCTTTATTTTTAGAATTATCATCCCAATCAAAAAAATATTATAATAATAGGTCTTGCTCCTGGTAAAAAATATGGCAAATTTGTGTTTCCCATCCTTTCACCCAATCCCGCTACTAATAAAGAAACTCACTTCCTAAAATATCCCATATATGTGGGTGGTAATAGAGGAAGAGGACAAATTTATCCCGATGGGAGCAAAAGCAACAATACAGTGTACAACGCTTTAGCAATGGGTAAAATAAGTAAAGTTATACATAAAGAAAAGGGTAGATATCAAATAACTATTGATAATCCATCAAACAGTCAACAAATGATAGAATTTGTACCTCCGGGACCAGAACTTCTTATTTCAGAAGGTGAATTCATCAAGGTGGATCAATCATTAATGAATAACCCTAATGTAGGTGGATTTGGTCAGGAAAATGTAGAAATAGTACTTCAAGATCCTTTACGTGTTCAAGGTCTTTTATTATTCTTAGCATCTATCATTTTATCACAAATATTTCTAGTTCTTAAAAAGAAACAATTTGAGAAAGTTCAATTGGTCATAATGAATTTTTAGGCACATAAAAGATTTGAATCTCCATCTTATGAATGATTAATGCAATTATGTAAATAAATAAAAATTGCAACAATGACGTCATACATTTTCAAAATCCTTCATTTGCCCTTCCCTGTGTTCGAATATGTCGATTGTGAAGAATGAGGAGATATAAATAATATTTACATATTGAATAATGAGTGATTCCGGAACAAACTTGTTAAACAGTTACTTCCCTAGTTATGCGCAATATTCAATAATATATACATGCTATCTTTTCTCATCTTGATTTATCATAATCAACACAAATAAACAAATAAATGGAAGGAGAATTTAGTAATCTTGGCTTACTATTTTTGCTTATTTTATGACTTGTCTTAATCCTTTTAACCACTATCTCGCCAAAGTTAGAGGAGTTCATTCATTTTCTAATTCCATTTCTCCTTTTATGGACTAAAATGATAAAAGGAGCAACAAAGGTATGCCCATCGAGCAAACAGGGTTTGTTTCACAAAATAAACCTTTGAATGAAATGACTCATTCTTTTTATAGTTTTTGAAAAAACTATACTTATATTTAGTATTAGTAGTTATAATAACTATTATTTATAATTAATGTTATTTATTATATATATGAACAAAGATTGCAGAAATACAGATGCGTAAAAAAAACATTAAAAAACATAATATATTTAGATCGATCTATAGTGCCCACCCTTTAGTAGCTTTTAGTTGATTTTGTTAAACTCCTTTTGGCCACTTACATGTGTGCATCGACTACTCTAGTTCTATTTGCAGTTGATATTGGATGACTTTTCATTGGATTTCAGTTAGTAAGAACTGTTGGTACCCTAAATTTTGATAATTTTGAAGCCCCAATCCATTATCAAGAAAGCAAGTTTCTCCATACTAAAAAAATTAAAGGAAGGAAGATTTATGACACAAATAAATAGAACTAACTAATCGAAGCCTTCAGAAATGCTGGAATTTCGACCTACTACAAAGATGATGCCGACAAAGGATGAAGATGGTCAAATTTTAAAAATCTAAAAATGACCCAGTTTGGGACATCAAATTTCCTATCTCCAACAGAAATATTATATTTTCACGACATGTTTTGGATTTTCGGCCAAAGCCACATCCGAAATTTAGGTAGTTATTTTTTAGTTAGGTTATTTTTTTTTTCAAAATAATTTGTAATAAGGGTTATGTCTTTTCACCCTAAAGACGTGTGTAAGCCACTCAAACACATATATATACATAATGTAAAGAGACAAGAATACAATACATATTTTTAATAGGATAGAATTTGATCACAACTACAACATGGACTCTGATGTACTATTTTTTCAACATTAATAAAGATAAGTGCTCTTCTTTTTACTTGTGGTTATAAGTTATATATTTTCAATTAGTCTTTCGGATATTCTATTTTATAGAGTGTTTCATTGTGTTAAATTCCCTGAGTATAATAATTCAAAATTAATATATATATAGTTTAAATATTAATTGAAAGATCTGCGTATCTTCTCTTGTTTTTATCGGTCTCTTAATTTGAGTTAAATTCAATAAGATTAGCTATATAGATTGGTTTGAATTATAAGTCAAGTGGAAGCCTGTGAAGTGATAGTCTCACTTTATTAAAAGCAAGTTTTTAAAAATGTCTCTGATTGTACGTAGGATTGAGAATTTTCTGACTCTATAGCCCAAGTATTTAGAAGGCACTGATCTAATCATTATTTGGAAATTGTTATTTGGTTCATACTTTGTAGTTTATAGATTATTTAATTATTATTTCAAAAGCATTACTTTTCATTCCTTAGTATAATCCATTTTAGTCAAGCTTTATAAAGTAGATATTATAAGGAGATTTGTTGCTTTCCTCTAAGGATCATTCACCACCTTTGGAGGAACTTTGTTTTATGTACGCAGTGGCACAACATAGAAAATTTGATAGTTCAAAGTGAAATCAGGCCTACCAGCCTTGGCTTGATTAAGCCAAAATTGCAGAGGTATCAAGTGGTGTATCACCATTATACCTGCCAGTTGGCCAAAAGTGATCCATCATTTTTGGGCACCAACAAATTGGTGACTCTGTCGGGGAGTTGTCTATGAAAGACAATGTTGAAGATTACCTAGAAGCTCTGATGATTTAATTAAGACTCTACTGGAGATAAGAACTCAAAAGACAATAAGCTTTTTCCTTCTAGAAAGTGTATGCACCCTAAAATGGTCGCCTGGACTGTGGGCCCCATTTATCATTTTAATCAATTTATCAATTTCCTGAATCAATGGCTTGCAATATTTTCAATTCAAACCAATTTTCTTGATCAAATCGTAATTAATTCAATTATTTCAATATTTCCTAAGATTTGATCATTTCATCAATAATCTTATTTAATTAAAAGAAAACATCTCTTAAATAAAATAATATTGCTTAATTAAAGGAAATCCCTTTTAAATGATTTTATCTTATTTAATTAATATCTCTTTTAAACAAATAAAATAATCTTATTTAATTAAAAGAAATAAAATAATCTTATTTAATTAAATGAAAATCTTTCTTTTAATTAAATGATTTTATCTTGTTTTAAAATCCATCTTTTAATTAAATAATATTATCTTATTTAATTAAGATCCCTTTTAAATAAATAAAATAATCTTATTTAATTAAAATAAAATCTTTCTTTTAATTAAATAATTTTATCTTGTTTTAAAATTCATCTTTTAATTAAATAATATTATCTTATTTAATTAAGATACCTTTTAAATAAATAAAATAATCTTATTTAATTAAAAGAAATAAAATAATCTTATTTAATTAAAATAAAATCTTTCTTTTAATTAAATGATTTTATCTTGTTTTAAATTTTTTTTTTTAATTAAATAATATTATCTTATTTAATTAAAAATCCATCTTTTAATTAAATAAATAATATCCCTACTTAAAGTTCTTTTTTTGATGAAAAAAGGAAATAAATCAAATCAAATCAAATAAAAATTCCTTTTTCTCTACACTTTCCTAAGTGGTGGGATTTTTTGCCTCTTAATCATAGCCTTTGATTTTTTCTTTTGAAGATTTAAAGCAAATGGATCAACCAAGATTTTATCTCCACCATTGCTTTAAAAGCCTCTTAATCTTCACCGTCCATTATTCTATACAAGGAAATCTCTCCTTCTCATTTGAGCATCCCAGGTTTTTACTGTTATGTTGCAGGTTTGAAGAGCAACTTTGGAGGAGAATTTGAGCACTTGAGCTTGGATATTGCAACTTCTATCTTCTTGTCTTCTTCTCTCATGCATTCATGACAATCCATTTAGATTACTTTGCATTTGCATTTTAGATTAAA